>JAHKKF010518176.1:0-11193 GCA_019740295.1 Labeo calbasu
TTTACTGCACGTTGTTATTCTTCTTGTTATTTCTCTATACACTGGAAGTCTCACCCATTAATTCCACGTTGAAGAAAAAGGTGGATATATTCTCATATTACCATTATTTTAAAGTAGCGCCAAGCAACTGTTCTAAATCAGATGACACAACTGTTCACACTATATATTTGTATTTGTGATCAAACATGATAAAACTGTGGTACCAGCACATAATCATCACGATTACTATCAATATTAATGAGGAATATTATTATTACAATTATTTGCAATTAGTTATTTTTAAGAGGCATGTTCAGTTAGCAATGATCAGTACAAAACATGTTTTGTTCAGCTTTTATTTTCAACAAGACGTCACTTGTTGGATTATTGGCTTCACCAGATTCTCTTGAATGCACAGAAGGAGTGGCTTCATGAACGCATTCACGCAGTGCATTCTTTAACTCTAAATGTCAAGGTGACACATATAAGTAGTTAGGACATCCACATATAGCGCTATGCATATATGTCAGTGCAACACCACATGGCAAGCCCTTCTCAAGCCCTCTGCATTTTTGGATCACAGGTCATTAGGTTATCTTCAAAACTCCATGTGACCAGTTTACTTGTTTAAAAATGGCCACAGAAAAAAAGAAAAGACTAAGAGTTTAATTTATATTATAATCAACATCCCATCTTTGTGTCTTTATGAAAAATAGAGATGCAGGCCTGTTCGTTTCAGGTATATAACATTTATTTCTTGAGACAACATTTTTAGTTCACATAAAGTTGCACAGAACATTCTTCAGCAGACCTATGCAAATTTCTATTTTAAAACCACTGTCAAACTCATTTAATTTCTGGTGTCAGTTCAAGCCTCTATAAAACAAATAATTTATGTATTAAACAAGCACTGCTTGTGAAAAAAAGATGCTGGTACCACACTTTGATCTGTTATTGGTTTTAGGAGATTATGGTGATCTTTTCCTTTTGCATACACAGTCATTGCCAAAAAGTCTGCAAACACTATACATTTTGATGTAAAAATGTAAACTGTAAACACATCTGTGTCTGGAATATATCCTAAACTTGTTTGCTCTTATCCTCTTTGGATATGACAGCAACATTTAACATTTTTAAACCTTTTTATACTGTTATACCATTATATTCTGTATCTATATTCTGTACAAACATATTAATATTACTTGTCTGTCTGAAATACCTGATTGTCCAATCACTGCGGTCAAATATTTTTGTATAATGACCACTCTTCTTTTTTTTCCCCCCATAACAAATTTATTACCAAATTAATATATATATATTTTTTATTTAATTCATCATAATAGCAGGCTTTGCATTTGGGGCCCGATCACTCTGTTATACAGGTGAGCAAAAGAGTGCAAATAAATTTGATTGTGAAGTTTGTTTATTGTATCATTTTGTTTAAACTTTTTGGCAATGACTTCGGTTGACTATATGGTTATTTTTATTTGCATTGTATTACTCCTACATGACACAGTAAGAGAGCAAAATACATTTCAGCTGGTTCAGAAACAACAGCTGCAACAACCACACAAACCAGTTTTCCAATGTATGGTGTCAAGATCTGAAATGCAGAGCCGTCCTCCCCAAATGAATAACACAATGTATTCAAAATGACTGTGATATAAATTGAAGAAATATTTACCTTTGTTAGATTTTTTGGACTTCTTGCTGTCCCCAGTTTTGGAGCTGAAAGCTACAGCAGGAGCTGTTCTGATGGAACTCAAACCCTCCTTCTGCAAACACTAACAACAACACACACACAAAAACAACACTGATTTCAAAACACACAGCAAATCCATATGAATAATCACAACAACATTTTTGCAGTTCTGTTTACACGTGTACGTCGTTTGCTGTGCGCTCAGAGAAATGTACCAGCAAAAGTACATAGTGTTCTCATGGGAAGTCTGCGAGTTGACCAACACTTTCAGGTTTTTCAATGTACATTCAAATAAATAATTTTCGGCAATTGTTCTAAAATTCAGAACGTATTCTAAAAACTCAAATATGTTTTTTTAAAAAGAAACATATTTAAAAATTTCACACTATTTTAGCTACAGGGTTCTAATGCATAATATCTAAGTAAATGCACTTATTTAATACTAGGAATGTAAATCATGTCGTGCATGTAAATCCAGCACAAAGAAGGTATTCATGCGTCGAGTCTGAGTGGATTAAATGCTCCAGTGCTTTAACATTCGAGCAGCATTAGCTTGTGTTCACAAAAGGACTCTGACTGCACAGTTTCACACGTTTAAATAGTACAAGTTAGAGTAAGTACGTATATACTATAATATGCGTGCATGCATATTTCTTAATAAATGTCGAAAAAACGGCGAGTTACCCTGAGAGATCCGAGTCGTCCTACCCTGAGCAAAGAGGCTGCCATCTTTACTGCAGAAACCCTATGAAGAAAAGCAGCTGCATGAATTAATGTTGATAAAGTGTGACTGTAAATATTTAACATCAATTTAGTTTAGAACAGTCAACCACTGTTTAGAAGAATTTTTTAGAGAGCATATAGCCCAGGTACAGAAAATGCAACAGCTCGCATTAACAGTGATCAGTGTTTGTTATGCACATCATTTACAATACACATAAAGACAATGAATGAAAAATGAATATTACCTAAATGAGATGTTTAATGTGTTTTGTGCAGGCCAGTCTGCCACGGAATCCTATAAAACTACCTGACTGTGACAAATCTTTAAATCAAAGCTTTAGTTTGAGGAAATCTTCACAAACGAGAGCTACTGAACTCAACAAAGATCGTAGCTAAGTAAAAAGATGTGTTGCGTGCACTAAAGCTCAGCACACTAAAGAAGCATCTTTGCATAACGAACACGCCCCCTCCTGAACCGATAAAATTATTGTAAACAGTACAAACGAGGTGTTATTTTTTTCACCTAACCATGTCAAATATTAAGTGAAACAGAATAATAATACATCTTTTTTTAAATAATACTTAAATGTTATTAGTAGCGAAAATGTCAACAACACCCGTTCTTATTCGGTACACTCTTCATGGCGGTTTCGTGATGCCAGATTCCTGCACGCTTATGTTTATGACGTATTAAATGCGCGACTGTCAGTTCACACGTGAACAACAATCATCATGGCAGTAGTGTGTTCAAAGGCAGAGTGGTTTGTTTCAAGCTGTTCTACTACGTTAATCGCTATAAACCTTAAACAGTCTGGGTGAGTAGCTGTGTTTTAGATTGTCAACTATCTATTCAGTTCCAGCTCGCTATTTTTGATATGTTGCAGAAACATTGGTGTATCAGCAGAAATACTGCACAAATGTTTGCACCACTCCAAACTACAACTATCACTATATGATTAATATCAGTACAGCACATATCAATACTGTCCTGCAAAATTTTTGCGTCATCATATTGAAATATAGTTTATACGTTATTCTTTCCGTACCGTCTGAAACTTATAGAAGCTGGATTTAATTGTCAATAGTTACAGCTAGTTGTTGTTAATTTGCTTAATAAACTTTTAGTTAAAATGAATGCGTCAGTGTAGTCCAAAGTATTTGTGATAAATACGCATTTTGTTATACTTAACACCTGTTTTTAATTTTAATACTATTTGTCTTTTGGGTTGAATTCAAATAGTATTCAAATTCATGTTATTTTGATGTCATGAATATATTTTGAGAATCTATACATAAACCAGTCAGCTGTGCTGATATTGGTACCACAGATTGATTGTTGTTAACAAAAATCTTTATATTATTTAGATCAAAAGATTTTTTAGGATTATATTTGATAATCTCTCTATATGGACTATTTGCTCCTCCTACTTTTTAAAATTTTATTTATGTACTTTCCAAACTTTCATGTTTTTCTGATAGAGAGCCGTTTGTGTTTGATTGTGCGAAAGCTGAGAAAAAACCAAAGGAAGCTGATGGTGATAATAAAAGGTAACTTGTGCATTTGATTCTCTTTAAGAGCTCTTTGTTTGAGTATTAGGTCACAAAAAATATACAAAAATATGTTAAAGTGTATATTTGTGTATTGCAGTGCTGAGGAAGCATCAGAGGAAAAGGACAGTGGCAGTGACAGGATTCTTGCATTTGCTGTCTCAGCGTCTGGGAAGCACGTAGCGCTCACTGATGACCACAAACGTCTTGTTCTCTTCTGTACTGAGCCATCATGGCAGTGCATTAGTACACGGTAACAGCACACATTCATTCCTGAGGTTATTTACCTAAATGTACTCGCCGTCGCTTATGTCATTCCAAACAGTTCCTTCAATGCTAATTTTTCTCTGAGGCTGTATGTAAGTCTTATGATTGTCCTCTTGTAGGTGGGTTGTGCGGCGGTGCACGTCTCTTGCATTTACTCAGGCTGAGGATGAAGTCTTTGTGGCTGATAAGTCTGGAGATGTATATTCATTTTCTGTTGTGGAGCCACAGAAACCAGGAGAGCTGAAGTTGGGACATCTCTCCATGTTATTGGATGTGGTATGATGCACAACAACACAACAGTGCTTTCATATCGAGTTAGTTCAGTATACAAACAAAAATATGTAAAATTCACTTTATTTTTGCTTGTTTGTGAAGTTACTTAACCACTTTACTAATATAATTTCTAGCTTTAAAAAATGTTAGTTGAATAATTTATACTTTTGTGTTTACCTCTAGAGATTGGAAAATATTAAATGGCTGAATTATTTCCTTTAATAAAGTACTATTTTTTTGTTTCTGGGAGTTAATGCAGCACCCAAACAAAAATATTTAAAATTCAATGAGTATTTTATCCTTTTGTATTTTCTTCTACAGATTCTTTCTCCTGATGATAAATATATCATAACAGCAGACCGAGATGAAAAGATCAGAGTGAGTTTGCGGCGGTCACCATACAACATTCAGGCTTTTTGTCTAGGCCACAGAGAGTAAGTGTGGACTGTGGGAGGCTGATAGTGTTATATTGCACCTCATATGTTGTTCCTACTTGTTCAGTCATGTTTGTTTTCTCATGCAGATTTGTCAGTGCATTGCTTGTGCCTGCGGGACATCCTGATTGGCTTCTCTCGGGTTCAGGAGTAGGTGTTTTTCCAGTTTACATTTTCTTTACTGTTTTACTGTAGTATTGTGTTGGCATAGTGAGTATAAGGGTAATATAAGTGTCTTAATACAGTGGGACATGATTGTGTTCACAGGATGGCACAATGAAGGTCTGGCAGTATGACACTGGCCGGCGGTTACACAGCGTTGACCTAAGGCAGTTCACCGTTGACTCCGAAAGCACAGACACAGAAAAGGTGCCGTCCATTGTATTCAATCAGCCATGCATGCACATATGTAACACATGCAATGTGTGCTACAGTCCCACAAAAATTACATTCTGTATTGACCTAGATATATGGTTTTCAACTGAAGGTCTGTGGACCCCTGGGGTCTAAGTCTAGACTGAACCAGGATTAAGCCATAGTTCAATTAGGACATTTAAGTAATTTTTATAAACGTGTCTTCGAAAAAATAACATTACTGGTGCGCATCTTGAGACAAAACAAAGGTTTTAAATGTTTTAAGATCAATCAGTGCAAGTTTCTTTCAGTTAAAACAGCTCAGATTTACATTTTAGTCTGGGACTAGGTTTAAGCGGGGTAAAAACTTTTAAACTTAGCGAAAATGCATTAAAAATCCTTATTTACAAACATGATTGTGTCATATTCATTTACAAGTAAATCAAAACATAACTACAAGAGTATATATCAATAGTGTAAAGCATTTTAGTAATATTTGTTAACAATAATATTGAATTATTATTTTATAAATCTGCTTTTTTCATTGGCAAAATCCTAGATTTAATGAATTATAAAATTTTCAAATGAATTATGTTCTAAAATAATTTAACTGAATTAAACTACTGTAAATTGCAAAAATGTAAGCTGCAATGGTATTTAATTTTTCCCCTCAAGAACTTTTGTTTTTGTTGAAGAACTTATTAATTGTGGTTAATTAATTGAATGTATCTACCTAGTTTGTGTTAATAAGTTTAAAAACAAACATTAGAACATAAACAAACATTCTATTACAGTAGAAATACTGGAAGAAATATTTTATTCTTTATGGGCCATTCTACAGAATTGATGCAAACTGCTGTCCCAAAAGTATTTAAGTATTAATCTTAGGTGTTTATTAAGATCCTTCTGTTGAAACAATAATATTTAAAATATTAGTAAGCTTAATATGTATAAAATCATCATTTATTTTATACTTTCAGTTGGGAGGTGGCTGTCCCAAACCCTATCCCCTAAATTTCAACTTATGAAAATGATATTAAAAAAAGTTTGAATTTTTTTCTATTGTTGTTTTCAAAAGTGTCTTTGTGATTCTTTTAAAAAGTCAAGTTCAAAAAAAATATTTATTTTATATTTTCTTTGTAAATTATGAAACTTTATGTAAAAAATGTGTCCCGCATTTTCCACGTCACTACCGAAACGCTGTATGTGTGAATCCATTGGCTGAGACTGATTTTAACTACACCGCTAAATTTATGACCAGGAAATATTCATGTCACTCTCTCTCATAGCTACAAGATGAGTAGATGGGTTTCATCATTTTGAGGTAAATGTGTTCAAAAGTTTAAAAAGTCTGTGTGTAACTTTAAGGAACGTCACTACCAAACACCTTTTTTCTGCAGTTAAACACACTTTTTTGGGAGTTATTCCATAACATTTAGTTTTTATATGTGTACCACTGTTTAGAACTGTGCTAGCTAACCATGTGCTGATTAGCATCTTTGAGCTAGCTTCAAAATATGTAAAATTGTCACTACCAAAACATTTGGTGAAGTTTTGATAGTGACATCTTTGTTTTTTGGGGTGTTATCCCATACAATTGTCACTACCAAAACAGTCATTACCGAAACATGTCAACGTTTCAGTAGTGACAAAAGGAAACACATAATCCTCATATTTGGGGGAAATACACTAAATTTTAATACAGTTATGCAATTTTTTTTGTTTGTTTTTTTGTGTTTTAGTAGTGTTTTAGTATGCAAGTTAAAATTCTATAATGTGATGTGGTCGCTACCGGAGATGCGCTGTTGCTACCGTAACATGGGATGGTTTGTTAAAAATAAATTATACTGAATTATCAGCTAAAATGTTATGATGGTGTTTGGTTCAGTGTATATTCAAATGAATGAATCCTTAACTTTGAAGTCAGTGTCAACTTTTTGCCTTTTACAAACTACAACAAATCTCATAAATTACGCTTGAAATGCTGTTAAAATTGTTATTGTTATTGATTTACCTCTGAAAACTTAGAAAAAAATGTACTTACAAGAAAGATGTAAGCAAAATCTTAATAGGTCAATGTAACCCTTCTTATTAAATTATATATTACTGTTTCGGTAGTGACAAATGTGGGGAGTTGACAAATATTCCAAAGCTGTCTTAATATACAGTATGAGAATTAACTGCACAATTACTAGAAATGTGTACCTTTGTTATTATACAGTTTGCATACATACACATTATTTGGAAAAAGACATTTTTATCAAGAAGTTTCCATCTCTGACTTCGTACCTGTAGTTCTGTAGAATTACCAATATAGGAGGCCTTCAATTATAGGGCTGTCAAGTTCAGGAGTTTTAAAGCCGCCGGAATAAATTGTTTATTTCCATGCAAATCCAGGTTGTATATTTGATAATGTACACCAGTCTCAGCAAATGACATTAACTGTATTTCTTTCTGTCTTTAGAGGTTTGCTGTCAGCAGGATCATCAGCTCACCGGACGGACAACACATAGCTGTGCAATGTGAGAGGTGTGTTTCATGCCATCACTTTTGGTCATCTTTTCTTTTGGGGAAGTCTCAGTGACAACAACAGTATTATTTTGTTATTGTGTCATTTACACACCAGTTATATGTTCAAACAGTTAAAATCATATCCATCTGTGTAGATTCCCCTCCGTTCAGCTCTTCATGGTGGATTCTGGGACAGACGGGTGTCTGAGCCCTGCGGAGACTCTTGCACTTCCCCATGCTCCCTGGGACATGACATTTGATTCACAGAACCAGCTTTGGGTCTTACTGGAGAGTGAAGATGTGAACATGCTCTTGTATCGATACTCAGAGCAGCACTGGAAGGTACATACATGCTGTCATGTGGCTTTCTTTTCATGTTTTAAGTTGAATCCGCTGCTACTAACTCATCTTTCTTGTTTATAGCTGTGTGACTCAGATACTCATGAACTGAGGAGGGTCACTGAAGCATTACAAGCTCAGTGGAATGTCTTCAAAGGTAGGAAATCCAACAAATATTATAATGAAACAGAAAAAAAAACTAACTAAAATGAAGGATTCATATCATGACGAAGCAAATTTGCCCTTGATGTTTTGAAATTGAGAACTCAATTTCAGAACTCAAAATGTCCTCCTCAGTCCAAAAAACTCAGTGAAGCTGCAAAAACAGTTTACTTGTGGACACCAATTCAGTTTTCATGTGAAGAAAAACGAGTAACAACAGAAGAACTAATAAAAAGTGCATCTCAGGGGTAAATGTATAAAATGACCCCTTAAACCCATTACCCCTGACGTATTAAATAATAGTGTACAGTTTAGATACAACTTGCAGAATGTTAATTATTTTACCAAAATGAGAGGGATCGTACAAAGTGCATGTTATTTTTTTTATTTAGTGCTGACTTGAATAAGATATTTCACATAAAAGACGTTTACATATAGTCCACAAGAGAAAATAATAGCTGAATTTATAAAAATATCCCTGTTCAAAAGTTTACATAAGCTTGATTTTTAATACTGTGTTGTTACCTGAATGATCCACAGCTGTGTTTTTTGGTTTAGTGATAGTTGTTCATGAGTCCCTTGTTTGTGCTAAACAGTTAAATTGTCCATTGTTCTTCAGAAAAATCCTTCAGGTCCCACAAATTCTTAGATTTTTCAGCATTTTTGTGTATTTGAACCCTTTCCAACAATGACTGTGATTTTTGAGATCCATCTTTTCACACTGAGGACAACTGAGAGACTCATATGCAACTATTACAGATGATATAAGCGCTCACTGATGCTTCAGAAAGAAAGCGCAATGCATTAAGAGCCGGGGGGTGAAAATTTTTTAACAGAATGAAGATGTGTACATTTTTCTTATTTCGGCTAAGTATCATATTTTTTTCATTTAGTACTCCCCTTCAGAAGTTACCTACATGTTTCCTAAAAGACAAAATAAGTGAAATTTACCTTGATCTACGAAGTTTTCCACCCCGGCTCTTAATGCATCGTGTTTCCTTCTGAAGCATCAGTGAGCATTTAAATCTTGTAATAGTTGCATATGAGTCCCTCAGTTGTCCTCAGTGTGAAAAGATGGATCTCAAAATCATACAATCATTGTTGGAAAGGGTTCAAATACACAAAATGCTGAAAAACCAAAGAATTTATGGGACCTGAAGGATTTTTCTGAAAAACAGCGGGCAGTTTGACTGTTCAGGACAAGGGACTCATGACAAACTATCAACAAAAACACATCTGTGGATCATTCAGGTGACAACACAGTATTAGGAATCAAGCATATGTGAACTTTTGAACGGTGCAATTTTTATAAATTCAACGATTATTTTCTCTTGTGGACTATATGTAAACGTCTTCTATGTGAAATATCTTATTCGGGTCAGTACTAAATAAAAAATAACATGAATTTTGTACGATCCCTCTTATTTTGGTAAAATAATTAACATTTTGCAGATTCTGCAAAGTGTATGTAAACTTTTGACTTCAACTGTAGTTAATGGGTACTTACCCGATCCCTAGAAATATCCCTGCTGTAAAAACTGTGACAACTAGCCCCAGTCTCACTTATTACACGAGAAAAGAATGCAGCGTGCGCTGAATTCATTAAATTAGGTTTATTTATGGAAGTTTTCTTGTACATAGTTCACCATGCAGTCTAACAGTAGCTATTTATCCACGTCACGTAACACAAACAGTAACACGACTATGAAGTAATATGACATCATTATACACCAGGGTTTGAACGTACAGTTTACATATTTACAGATGCCCATTCGTCATTCTCAGCCTTGCCGCACGTCTGCTTTCTCACCGATCACAGGACACACAACGGGGGGGTGAAGCAGTGTTTAACAAAATGTAACTGCAAGGCACAAAATGTTTATACATTTCTTTGTTTATCAGGGAGTAAAAAAAAACGATATCGCATCAAAGATCACATGCCACACAACATCACACAACCGTCGTGTTGCATAGAAACTGTGGCGCTACGTCAGTCGGCTAGAGAAGAACGCGAAGCTTGTTTGATAACTTCCGCGTGAGCGATCTTACAGCGTGGAGACCACGACGTCACGTCTCGTTCGAGGCTGATTAGGACCACATTACTGATTGATGGGGCGACCCTCAAATAACTGAATCTGCGCTAGCTGGCTGATCAGGTCTAGTATCATCTGGGATATGATAGAAGAGGTTTACGTGTACTTTAGCGGTGTACGTTTAGGGGTCGGGATGGTGGAAGACTGGTGAGGTAGCTCAGTCTAGTGTGGAGCTTGAAGTGGTGGTCACCAGGAGGGCAAAGGTCACGGGTAAATAGCAAAGCAGCCAGGAGGAAGAGGATGAGGGTGCTGAGGATGAAGGACGTAGATCTCTAAAGTGCCAGACTAATGGCCCATGCACTAACATCCATGTAGGTGTCCGTTCCAGACCCCACGTCACCATCCAGAGGTGGAGCGTCAGACCTCAGAGAGCCTCCACTAGATCAGTCAGGGTTTACATACAGGTGTGGCGACACTTCCAGAGATTCTCTACAAGAAGAACACACAGATTCACATAGTTAGCAACTTAAAAACTGCAGTGACAGCTAACAGTGCAGATCTTAAATCCAAACACTGATGAACAACATATGTATTGTGTAACAGATTGAAAAAGGTTTAAAAAAAAAAAAAAATCTGTGTGTATATAGCATTCCCAAGCATTTCTTTTAAAAAGCAACATAACCTAAATTATATATAATTATAAAATTGAATAATCATAAAATTGAACATATATACGTGCACACACACGTTTAATTTTACAAATTTTTTTTTCAGGCAAATATTAATAGTTTAATAGAAGTACAATAGAAGTACAAAACAATAATAAACAGTAAAATTAAAATTAGTACATAATTTACATATATATATA
>JAHKKF010518177.1:8718-18758 GCA_019740295.1 Labeo calbasu
AGATAAGACCCTATTTCCTCAGCTGGGATCGTTTAGAGCCCGTTGAAGCTGCATTTAAACTGCATTTTGGAAGTTCAAATTTGGAGGCACCATAGAAGCCCATTACATGGAGAGAAATCCTGAAATGTTTTTCTCAAAAAACATAATTTCTTTACGACTGAAGAAAGACAGACACTTTAACGTTCTTTAAGCAACTAGCTCAGACCAGCTGCCATGCTTCAAAACATACCTAATCAGCATATATAGGCAACCTTATGAAAGCCTTGTGAAGTTTGTTTAGGCTCATATACACCTGATCCCTGATGCCTTTTTAGCTTGGTATGGGTGCTAAGTGGTGTAAGTGACAGCTATTCACCAAATAAATGGACAAAAATAACTGTGAACAAATTCAGTAATGCTAAGGCTAGGTCTGGAGTTATCACTAGTAGAAACTGCTAGATGGTTTTTAAGATATGTCAGCATTGCTGACACTGAACCGTGATGTGCTATTATCATTTTGCAAATGTTGCATTGTATGAAGTCTTCCATTTTGCTGAAATGCTCCCACACAGTGTGTCTGGAAACCTGGAAAAGGGTTTAGCGTGCTGACAGTGTAACAGTTACAGCATAAACCCATGGATGGTGAAATACATGAGCTCTGAGCTTTTCCAAAACCTAGTGAGATTTCATATTAATTGAATTTTTTTTTTCTTTTTTTGGAAAATGGTCAGGGATGTCTAGTTCTACTCCTGGAGGGCCACTTTCCTGCAGAGTTTAGCTCCAACACACCTGCCTGAAGTTTCTAGTGATCCTGAAGACCTTGGTTCAGATGTGTTTAAACTTTGCTAGAAGGTGGCTTTTCAGAAGCAGGATTGAGCACTAATTTTAGTAAATTCCACTCAATTTCTACTTTTCAACAATTCTAAAAAGAGTCATTTAAATGTGTCTGTATTTAAAAAAAGCTCTAAAAATACCTGTTTGATTGAACTATTTGAAATAAATTAATAATTCATATTATGTAACTAATAAATTTAAATTGCATGCGTGTATAGATTTAAGTAAACAAAAAGCTGAAAAGTGTGTTTACTTTTCCAGAAGGAAAAAAAAATAAAACGTATTCAAAATAAATAAATGTTATTGATGTAATACAGTTTTATGCAGAAGTTTGGGACCCCCTTGTAGAATCTGTGAAAATGTTTTTGAAAATACTTTTAGCAAAATAAAAGAAATCATACAAGATGCATGTTATTTTTTATTTAGCACTGTACTGAGTAAAATATTTTACCCCCTTCAAAAGTTTGGGAACCTTTGGTTCTTAATACTGTGTGTGGTTACCTGGATGATCTATGACGTTCGTGAGTCCTTTGTTTGTCCCTATTAAAGCAGGATGAAGATGTCCAAATTTTTCTTTTGTTGAAGTATCTTTTTCTTTTTTTTCATTTAGTACTGCCCTTCGAAAGAAACAAAAGATACTTGCATGTACACTGTAAAAAATAAAAAACACAATTTGTTGAGTCAGCTTAAAATAATTTGTTACCCTGCTGCCTTCAAATTTTAAGTGCAGTCAAGTAAAATAAGTTTAGTCAACTTGAAATGTTAAGTTGTACTAAGTATCAACTTAGATATTTGTGTTTGCTAAACTTAACAGATGGGTAAGTAACCCCGCTGCCTTAAAATTTTAAAGCTATAGCCGTCAATCGCTTCAGTTCAGTGCAAACTCCACTGACAGAGTTCGGCACTCTTGAAGTGTTTTGCAACCATGCAAAACTGTAAATGCTGTAAATATACTATTAACACTTTTCATAGACCACTCACACAAATAGGCAAGGGAACATCTGAAAGCAGCTGCCTGTCAGCAGATACCAAATTGATCTTGTACTTGGTACTACTGGTACTGCAGAAAGGCTGGTAGTGTTGCATTTTTAAAATTCGACTTTGGACCGAATTACTGATACTTTTGACAACTCTAAAACCTCAGTATTGCACTGGCCCAAGCCAATCCACATGCCATCGGCATACACCTTGTCGATACACCTTGTTCATCACATATGGGCTGATTTTACAATCAGACATTCTGGCTAGTGTGCTTGACCTAGATGAGCAGTTTGTATTTTATTATACTGGCCGGGCATCTCTTGCACCATAACACTTTGTAGTGATAAAATAGCATAGGAATATAGTCGGTTGATTTGAATTATGCTGTGAATTATGCAGTCAGTGGGGCAGAGAGCAGCTATATGGTTTATTCATCCGCAGCCTATAAAGGTTGAGGTAAATCAGCTTCTCATATAGAAACCTCACACGTCTTTGCTTTTAACCCGGTTCAGGCCTGCAGTTGCTGAGTGTCGAAGCAGAAAGCCGTGTTCAGCAGGGTGCACTGTTTTTCACAGCTGGAGCTCAGTGAATGGTAGACAGACAGTTACATCACACATGTCAACATACAGCTGATTTGAACCAGCAGGTTTAGATGGGTAGTGTCATACACTGTTAGGCTCTTTGGTACAGGGGGTGAGGTAATACTAGCTTGGTATCAGAAATTAAATTACTAAAGCTAAAAATGAGAACCTACACTCATAAAGTGATGTGATTTGTTTTGTTGTTTTTTAGGGGTTCAAGCGTGTAGCGCTGAATTGTAATTATTAGAAAGGCCAAGGATCAGCGATCTCCACTGATCTCCAAACTGATTGTACAGACCAAACCGTAAGTCGTAGAGACTTGAAACTTGGGATGGTAGTACTCAGACCACCGACAACATCACCAAGGCTCACCCCAACTGCCGCTATTGGGGGCTAAAGCAAACAAAAGTATAAAATTGCTCATACAGTAACTCCTAAACGGTCAGTTGCAGTCTCAAGTGTCCTATTTCGTTTGAATAATTGGCTCCTGCTGGACAAAATGCATGCCTCAGATACGATCAAGATCCTGCGAAAATATCTAGTATTTTGAATTTTTTGCAAAGCGTACTTTTGCCAACTAGTCCTAGGTTTTTCGCCCGATCAGAACCAAACCAGTGCAGGAAGATTTTCTGGAGAGCAGATATCAGTAATTATAAAGAAAAGTCGAACTTTCAACTCACTGTCGCAAAGGGATGCCAAAACATTTGAAAGAGGTGGGACCACTTTCAGTAAAATGCCTGTAACTCCTGAACGGAATGAGATATCCTCTCCAAACTCAGAACACATATGTAAGAGCTCAAGCTGAGGTCACAGGATAGAATCGCAGAGCTTGGCCACTTGATGGCGCTATAAGAGATGGCTATACCTACGTAACCATTTGTCCTATCAACATGAAAACTGCTGTACACAGTCTTGGTCCAAAGTGCCACAAGTGTCTGTAAGGACATTTGCGTATCTCAAAAAAAAAAAAAAAAAAACCCTGTTTGAAAATTTTGAAAGAAAGAAAGAAAAAAAAAGTTGGCCACTGGGGGGTGATATTATGTTTTTCAAGGGTGTAAACGATTGTACACTTCACGGTTTTCCGCACGTACATGCGATACTTTGCCTCTAAAGCCACTGCTGTCAATCAGTGTTAAATGATTGAGAAGATGTAAAAAATTTACTAGAACTAGTCCTAGGTTTTTCACTCAATCTGGGAAAACACTGCAGTACAACTCTCTGGACTCTCTAGGTCAATAATTATCAAAAAAAAAAAGTTCTCTCTGGGAAGCGATAATGGGGGTCTTTTAGAATAGCGGTCTGTCCCAATTTACCCAAATCCTATGAAGTCTATGAAGTCCTATGAAAACTCGAAACTTTACAAAACCACATGCGACAGGTGATTCTAAACAAGCATGCAAAGTTTTAAGGAGATCGGACCATTAAAAATTAAAGTAAATTACCTGGATTTGCCAAAAATGCTTTTTGATTTAGGTGGTTGCAAGCTTTAATATGTGCTTAAATGCCTTAAAGCACTTGAACCCCGATAATCGCTACTTGCAGCTATATTTCCTTCTTATTTTTTATGTTAATTTGACTAATTCCTTTAGTACATTATTTTTTATTATTATTGTCATTATTTTCCAGCCAGTTATTTCAGTACACAGGCAGCAGTAAAGAACAAAGAAACCAATTAAAGAGCAGTAAATGATTTTCTGTTTTTCTTGTTAATGTTGTTGAATATTATTGTAACAATTATTATTGTTGACAACATAATAGACAGCAGTAGGTTAAATGCACAGATCTAATATTTTAATGCCCATGTTAATAAATAAATTTAAATATTTTTTTTAATCAAGAAAAACTAACAACAACAAAAATCTTATTCTCTATTACAGCTTCTCAAGGATCATAAATGGTTTCTACCTTTAAATATCTATCAATGTATATGAATATCTATCTATGTACAGTGTTGGGGAAAGTTACTTTTAAAAGTAATGCATTACAATATTAAGTTACTCCCTAAAAAAGTAACTAATTACATTACTTAGTTACTTTTTATGGAAAGTAATCAATAAATGGGGGGGAAGTAACTGGCATTACTTATTTGAAAAAAGTAACTCAGATACTTTTTTGTCAATTAAAAAGTAATGCATTACTTTACTAGTTACTTGGAAAAAGTAATAATATTACATAACTCACATTACTTGTAATGCGTTACCCCCAACACTGTCTATGTATAAGAATATTCAGTTGTTTTTATGGCATTACCATTGTACATCAAAGTAATAACATGGTAATAACACAGTAATAACATCTATTTTTTTGGACCAACCAGTGCCTTAGCCACTTCTAAATCAAACTATTGTATTATGAAAGCTGAGAAGGTTAAGTTTGTGTTTCACACTCAAAATATGTTTACTGCATTCGTACTGGGACCAAAATGTTAGAATATAAAGGATGAGTGACACCTGACAAAGCTTATTAGAGGATTTTGTGTTCAGCAGACGACTTTAAGGATTCAATTTGGGTCTCAATGACTTCTGACAGTGGCACAACCAGATGGCAGACTATAATAACTTCATCTTTCTCTAAAACAGATTCATCACCGTCTGTGTTCACCGTTATCACACTCACTGTTGCAAGATACAACTCCACCTCCTCCGCATGCATCCGTTCTCTGATCTCTGATCTCTAATCCCCTTTAAGATCCACATATGCGCAGCTGTGCACTTTATTCCCTCACAGACCAAAAATAAAACTCACAGCAGAAGTCAAAGTCCAAAATGTGAGATTTGTTGAGACTTGAATTAATGGAGCATTTCAACTGGAGTCCATCCGTATTTTCATTGATTTTCAGTATAGATTTTCTTATCTACGAAAATGTGATGAATAGCATTTAAAAAAAAAAGAGAAGTTTCTTTTTACAGAATGGTACAGTGAACACTACATGGAGTTTCTGCTCAGGTGTTTAACGGGTCTAACCAACAAAAACATGTTTTGCCAAGAAAAGGAAAAAAAAAAAGATAGAGAGAACAATACATGCCTCTCTTTCACAATATCCCTCTACGGTACTGTGAGAGACAGCATGGCATTCGCTTTAAAGCCAAAGTGCTTATTTAGTAATAATTTATGATGCTTTTTTGTTTTACGGAAATTGGGCAAAAGAAAAAAAAACACCAGCAGAGAGAATCATAAAGCATCAACAGCCACATTTGTAGACGCACAAGCTTATTTTGTATTCGTCCCTTGGCTATGAGGCTACGTTTTGTAAGACATAAAAGGCGTTTGAAAGAAGGCATGAGTAATCTTTTTA
Source organism: Labeo calbasu (assembly GCA_019740295.1). NCBI lineage: Eukaryota > Metazoa > Chordata > Actinopteri > Cypriniformes > Cyprinidae > Labeo > Labeo calbasu. The sequence continues at coordinate 14,389 of JAHKKF010518177.1, forward strand.
GATTAATTTGCTCTTTTTTTCTGATGTTGTTTCAAATGGCCTATTTCCATGGATTTAAAAGGACTATAGAGAGACCCCCTAGAGAGATGCATGAAAGCTAAAGTCTAAAGTTCTTCTAGCTTTTTGTGTACTTCTCCTTGTAGATTTGTTGATTCACCTTCCCGTTGTCCTTAGAGATGGGCAGGATAGTTGACGGGTTGTCTTTTTTTTTTTTTTTAGCAGGGGTGCTTTAAAGGGGATGAATTTACAGACTTTTCAGAGAAGGTTTTAGCGAACTATGTTTAGTCAGGTTGCACTACCAAAAAACAAAAACAAAAAAGCTTTGTATTGTTTTCAAATATTTCTTCTTCTTTTGTATTATTGTCTTGTTCTCCATTCCAAGAATAATAAATCAAAAAAAAAAAATTACCACATTAACATTACAAGGAAAATGACTATGGAGTAATTAACATACTAAGTCTTGTTTTCTGAGAAAAAAAAAGTTGAGTTTCCAAAACAACATGTTTCAGTAGAGTAAGAAAAATAATCTTGTTTTCCCCTTTAAGGTTTTTTTTTTTTTTTTTTTTTTTTACTTTTATTAAATGTAAACTACAAGGTGCACTATTTGTGCTATCTAAACATACAAGAGGTGATCAAAAGTTCAGAGATAATGTCCATGATAAACAGTGGAAAACTATTCTGAGTCAGTGTTGCAAAGATCCTGATTCGCAATCTATTCTTTGGATGCACCTTTAGAGAGAAATGCTTTACGGATTTCATAATGAAAGAGTTTTTGTTTTCGATTAGTTTTATTTCGTTTAGTAATAATTTAGGCTTTATATATATATATATATATGTGTGTGTGTGTGTGTGTGTGTATATATATACATGTGTATATATATATATATATATATATTATGTCTGTGAGGCACGTATTTGCTGAGTTTCGGTTCAAGAACGAGACGGCAGAGAGCGCATCATGTTTGTTTTCTTTATTTTATAAAAGCACTGTTTATAACGTTGTGTTGATATTGTGAGTGCACACAAATAAAAGTAGACCCTTTACAGTTCAGAATGATGTATTACCTTCCTTCCTACCTGTCTTACCTTTCTTAACAAAAATTACGGATAATTTAAAATTTTTCCAACTGAAAAAAAATGAAAGTGATTGCGCTGGCACCTCTATGTCCTGCAAAGCGGGCTTCAGCTTCGACTCTCCAAACAAATGATTGGATATGTGTCTAATAGCACACATTTATCTAGGTTTAACATTTAAACTAACATTGTTTTATACTTGAACTGTTTTATATCTATAGATATTATTTTAGACAAGTTGTGATGATTTGAGAAGGCAAATTGATCAAACAGACTATGAATATTCTGCTGCCCACTGTCCGTTAATTTAAAAAACAAAAACTTATATTTAGCATATTTATATTATGTTATTATGTATATTATGTATATTTATATTAAACGTTTTTTCTAAATTAACTTAAAGGGGTCATCGGATGCAAAGTTCACTTTTACATGTTATTTAAACATTAATGTGTGTTGGCAGTGTATGTACACATCTACCCTACAATGATAAAAATCCATGCAGTGGTTTTTAATTAATCTGTACAAATAATATCCCTTTTTTCAAATCGAGCCATTCTCAGATGCCTGTCGGTGTGACATCACATCGACAGAGGGCGCTCCCACAATAGTTGATTGACATGAGCATCTTACCTCTGACCCGCCTTACATCAGCTGTAACAGTCTGACCTCCATTGTTTTGATGCCGGAGCAGGGATGTAAGTTAGACAACAATATCTCCGATTGAGGAGTTGTGTTGCTGGATGTAATAATGAACATTATGGTCATCAATTACTCCCGACATCTAAGCGCTGAAGATGCAGTGAATTATGTTTGTTTGTGAAGGGAATGCACCTCTTGATCTGCATAAATACGTCTATGTTCGTGCAAATCATTCGTGATCCAGCTTCACTTACAGCAGAAGTGAGTATAATGTTTTTTTATGAATCTCTGCAATCACCTTTCCTAATAACGTGCTAGTTAGCAAGTTTCATGGCTAAACGTTCTAAATGCGGCTAAAATAAACAGAACACAGCTCATCACTCTACGGAGAGAATTAAGGGACAGGGCGAGCAGCGCTCATCTGCATTTAAAGGAACAATCCATCAAAATGGGTTGATTTTTGCAGAGCTCATTTTGACAAGGTGAAAAGGGTGTTTTTTTTTATTTTAAAGATTTATTTTTAGCTTTTTTATTATGACAGGACAGATTAGAGGTGACAGGAAGCGAAGTGGGAGAGGGAGAAGGGGGCGGGATCGGGAAAGGTTCTCGAGTCGGGATTCGAACACGGGACGCCCGGAGCGCGACRGCGCAACTGTATGTTGACGCGGTGCCCACGCCGACAAAAGGGTGTTTTACACTTGTTTTACACTACCACTGAGAATTTTTAACCAAAGTATATTATAGACTTTTCATTAAGACTCTAAAGAATCATATCAACTTGTGGAAAATGGGCATCCGATGACCCCTTTAATAAAAAAACAAAATAATCGCTTTGCCAATACATATAAAACTAAACTATTTAAATAGCTGAAACAAAAGCACAAGCTGTTTTGGGAGAAGGGGAAACAAGACAGGCTCAAGACGGACTCGGGCCTGAGAATTCTGATAAGCTGTCAGACAGCTTAGTCATGTTAATACTTGTGCCACCCCTCGAAATTGCAGCATGGCATATGACACGTCGCCGTTTTACTGGCTGGTTCGACCAGTCTGAAATACTACCAAACAGCGGGCATACTGCTAGCACTGCTTCTTTGCTGCTCTAAACAGTGGTTGCTTGTGGCAAATAGCACAACGTCCTGTGTTTGCATTCTGAGCAGCGAAGAAGAATTGATTTTTGATTTGCAACAAAGCTAGCGAGCATAACTAGGTCATGTAAGGAAATGGTATCGGATCAGTACATGGGTTCAAGTACTCGCCAATACCATTGCCAAATTTTTTTTGTGGTATCGGTGGCATATCCGATACTAGTATCGGAATCGGAACAACCCTAGTAATTACTAAACACAGGTGCATAGAAATCATCTATTAACTAAACAAGGACAGGAACGTGACCAAATAAGGAAAGACGGGAAACGAAACCGTGGCAACACATGACAAAACAGGTCCATATTCCTGATACTTGTCTTCCTGACCGTCTTCATCTTCAAAAATAAATTTCAGTTACTTTGAGATTATTTTTTTAGCATTTCCTTTCATGAGTATTTTTTTCATCTCACGTCATGAGACCCTTCTGTTCTATTTGATTTGATTGCACTCCATCTATTTTTTTTAATGAATGCCTTGTGAACACCTGACAAATGAATGTGATCAGAATCTGTTGTTGTTGTTATTGTTGTTGTTATTGTTTATTATTATTATTATTTTTACTCAGCTAATCCTTCAGACAACCAATCGATTAGATAGTTTTTAAGTATATAGTTTTGCACATCCCTATTTGGCCTCCTCAGATCTCTTCAAGGTGTCTTTCACATCACTTGTGACCCTGTTTAAAGTCTTCAGTGTTTTTACATGCACTTTCCAAATCAAGAACATTGCTTTGAGCTGTAGTGACAGCTGGAAGCCTCAGTGTCCTGTAATATATGGATATGAAAGCTAATCATCCTGACAAATCAATGAAAGCAGTGCACCTCAAAAGAGCCTTTGAAATCCTCAGTGCTGATGTGCATTTCTTAGAGAGGTGTCTTTGCTGTCATTCAAGCTCAAGCACTTATTCACTAGATATATCATTGACTAGACTGATCCTGTATGCTGTGTTCTTGATCTAAGGTGATTCTGAGCTCTGTCTGGTGTAGTTCTCACTGGACACCACTAGAGACTGCCCTGTTGAAAAATCCAGCATATGCTGGTTTTACCTAACTTTTGAAGCATGGCTGCTGGTTTGAGCTGGTTTAAGCTGGTCATGTGCTGGTTATGTGCTGGTCATGAGCTGGTTTAAGCTGGTCATGTGCTGGTCCTGAGCAGGAGCTAGTTGCTTAGGAGCAGCTTAAGACCAGCACATGACCAGCTAAGAACCAGCTTAAACCAGTTCATGACCAGTTAAGGACCAGCTTAAACCAGCTCAAATCAGCAGCCATGTTTCAAAACATACCTAACCAGCATATGCTGGATTTTTCAACAAGGTGTACTTCTCCAGTTGCATCAGGCTTAAACTTGAATAGTTGAAACCGGAAAGAAAATGAAAAATACGTATTAAATGTTTAACTTTTTAATATTTATGCTAAAATGTTGCTACTTTCTGTAACACATCTTGACAGTGCTCAAGCTAATGATTAAAAGTACACACCCTGACAAAAGTCTTGTCGCCTATCCAAGTT
>JAHKKF010518179.1:0-26263 GCA_019740295.1 Labeo calbasu
CCCTCCCAACTCAGGCTACGCCCTCTGAACGATATCCCACCCCCGTTCGCACTCCTCCCAGCACCGAACGTGCAAGGAGTGTGGAAAGGGAAAGGGAGAGAGTGATGCCTGCCACAGAGAGAGAGCGAGAGAGGGATAGGGAAAGGACAGGGACAGGTGGAGGAGCAGCAGGAGGAGGCACAGCGGCTGCAGGAGGCACAGGAGGAGGAGATTCTCTCGGCCGGCTACAGATGCTGAACGTGACTCCTCATCATCACCAGCATTCACATATTCACTCTCACCTACATCTGCACCAGCAAGACACAGGTATTCACCATACACACACACACTCACACTTTGCACAGTACATTATTACAGCATAAAAAAATCTAGGAAATTCAAAATATGATTCTGTCAATATAAGGGATGGGTCAGGATGGTCGACTATTCAGTGTTAATCTCAAAATTTCTGTTGAAAAAGGATTGTTGCTGTTTTTTTTCATTGTCAACACAGCTGAAAAATGTGAATTGTAGTAAGATTAATAACCAAATTAAAATTCAAACACTTTTCATAAAGATGACAACTAATTAAAAGAGTGAAATTTCTCTATAGGATAGGCTACTTTGAGGCTGTCAGCATCACAGCAGCCATAGAAGTATCACTTCTGTAACAAATTTAGCAACATCAACAATACAGTTACTGTTTCACTCGGAAATACGACAGGGAAGAAGAATGGCAGCACTGTTCCTGTACAAAAGAATTTTTACCTACAGTGCCACTGGGAAACTGTGCTACTCTTATTAAATTTCCCACTTTTGTTTTGTTACGTATTTGGGTGGCAGCCGCGGGAGGGGTACACCCCCTGATGGATCCGCTGGCATCAGGGTCTCCCCTGGCCCGTCTGCCATACCCAGGGGCTGCTCTTGGGCCTCCCATCCTGGCACACTCCCTCACTGACAGCGAGGTGCTTCGACAGCAGCTCTTTGGTAAGAGGTGTAATGATGTTCTGTTGCGATATACTTCATGGTTCTATGTGGTAAATGATTTCTGCACTTGTTTACATGCTGTGTACAGGCGGTCCCTTCCGTGAGATGCCCCAGTCCTCGTCTCTGGGTGGATCCATGTCTGCAGCACACCAGCTCCAGGCGATGCAGCAGGCTCAGAATGCAGAGATTCAGTTCCAGAGGCTTGCCCTGGAACAGCAGTGGATCCACCACCATCATCACTCCCTCGCCCAGGACGAGTACTACAGGTAAGTGCATACGTGCATACTGCACACAGATGTAAATGCATAAGATTAGCAATAGGCAATACCACTCTTTTTCTGAAGCAGTTTCAATTACGAGGGTGCGATAATGACAAAAATTATGTCTCAATATTTTCTGGAATTTTGTCGATAACAATAATTAGACGATGTTGAGCATGGTGTTTTGTCAGGTGTAGGACTGCCATGGACAGCCGAATCCCAAAGCTTTTGATAAATGTCACTTTGCAGGATTAACAGAAATGAACTTTTCCAATTGATTTTTACATTTGATGGGCATTTTTACCTTTTTAAGGCCATTTTTCTAACCTAATTAAATATATGCATCATCTTTTGTGTCAAATTCTTAAATTTAAAGGAGAAGTCCACTTCCAGAACAAAAATTTACAGATAATGTTTCTGAGGGAAACATTTCAGGTTTTTCTCCATATAATGGACTGGTATGGTGCCCCAATTTTTAACTTAATTTTGAATTCAAATTTTTCATCTCAAACGCTCGTCATGTCTTGCTCTCCCTGAACTCTGTGTATTCTGACTCAAGACAGTTAGGGTATGTCGAAAAACTCATATTTTCTCCCTCAACTTCAAAAATCATTTCAAAATCATYCTACATCGCTGCAAAAGTACTGACCCAGTCTTTGCCAAGTGAACATGCAAAGAAGATCAAACACCCTTTTCAAAAAAGGTAAAACAGCGATATAGGGCGATTTTGAAGTTGAAGGAGAACATGAGATGGGAGTTTTTCGACATACCCTAACTGTCATGAACCGGAAAAAAACAGTTCAGGCAGAGCGAGACAAGACGAGCGTTTGACATAAAGTATATAAATTGTATTATTTTTAGGAATATAATCGTTTTGCTACATAGGAACCTTTTTCCTCGGCTGGGATGGTTTACAACCGCATTTGGGATCGTTTGAAGCCGCATTTAAACTGCATTTTGGAAGTTCAAAATCGGTGCACCATACCAGTCTATTATATGGAGAAAAATCCCAAAATGTTTCCCTCAAAAAACATAATTTCTTTACGGCTGAAGAAAGAAAGACATGAACATCTTGGATGACACGGGGTGAGTACATTATCTGTCAATTTTTGTTCTGGAAGTGGACTTCTCCTTTAATTAATAAATTCAAACAGTAAGACACTATAGGGCTGCTACTAATCAAATGAAATCAATATCAACAAAATTTGCATTTGCAGTGCACAGAATCTGCATCTAAAGTGTCATTTAGATGCACAGACTGTTTAATGCAAGACATGAATGCAGTTAACCTGCAGTTACAATTGCATACATGTTTTGATGCTTAAAAAAAACATTGAATACTGCTATTTAAAATAGTTTTTGGGGGAAAAAGGAAAATATACTTTAAACATAAAGCTAAAATCGGCAGTAGATGGCGGCAGATTACTGAACGAGTGAGTCATTCATTCAACTGATTCGTTCAAACGGCTGACTGATTCAGTAACTAAACTCTGTCGTGTGTTGCTCAGAGACTGAAAACAGTTCTGCTGTGGCTTTGTTTGAAATAATTTTCATTGAGGAAAAAGAGAAAATTATTTGTAACAATAACAAATGTTTTACCATGACTTCTGATACTAAGCAATTTTGTGAAAGCCACAAGTCAGTGAGATTAGAGATACTGCTGTTACCATGGAAACGAGAATTGTGCAAAAAGGGATCAGCATTGAACTCCCATTCCCATGAAGCACTGCAAATGTTGTAACCAAGTCTCACTACACTATAAAACAACTTGCATACATGAACTTACATTATACTTTAAAATGAGTGACTGTATGATTTTTTTATTCAGTTAGTCCTTAGCAATGACTCATAGTCTGGATAGTTAATTGCCTCATAAAAGATGTCACATACCTTTTGCACATTTTTTAGGTCATTTTTGTGATTCATGTTGGAGTTGGATGGTTTGGTTCATGACTTATAACTCTTTATTGTGGAACATTTTAAAGTCCCTGTGAAAAAAATGAATAAAAAAGTGGGTAGTCACTGTTCTGTAGCAATATCTCCATTCAAATATACATTTTTATAAAATCAGATCAAATCAGTAATTATTGATATTTAACACTGTATTTTTTAATCAGTATAAAAATCATCAATGCTTTTGCCCATATCTAAACACTGTATCAAATCATCTTTGACCTTTGCCCTCTATTGCAGCCACCTAAAGAAAGAGAGTGACAAAACGCTGTGAGAAACACAGAGGACATGAAGACAAGAAAGGGATGAAGGGATGAAGTGCAAATAAAAAAGAAACAATCATTTCGAAATTCAGCACTGAACGACAACAAATCTGGATAGAGGTTTGGATGTGACATCAGAACACATATCATTAAATCTGAACTAACTTAAACACAGGTGCAACAAACAATATGTATATTCCAAAAAAGGTGAGATTTATAACTCTGGCACACAGCCTAGACACTGTGGCACTGAACGGTTATTCCCACACGTCATGGAGGATTCTTCATTGTGTTATTTCAAACACCAGGCAGAGGAGTTTAGGCCGTGGATCAGTCTATGTACACAACATTATGCCAGAGAGAATGTCTAAGAATCAAGTTCACTTTTATGTCTTTGCATGTAGCTAGATACAAAAAGCCCAGTGGGCTAAAACTCTCAATCCATTTATTTCTTGTTTGTTTGTTTGTTTGCTTTTGGAAAACTTTACCACTCTGAAAGAGTGTTTATGAAAGGGTGCATGAGATGAACAGCTTACCTTCATAATGTTTCTTTATCGTGTTCTTATTAAAATTATTAATGTTGTTTGTTTGTTAATAATTATATGATTATATAAACATTATTTTTTATTATTTTTTTACATTTTCATGGTACCGCTGTTAATTTTTTATTTTTTATGTTGAATTTACCTTGTGGGGAAAAAATGCAAGATAAAAAAAATAATGAAAAAGAAAAATCTGGAAATAAAATACCATTTTTTTCTATAAGTCTTTCCTGTGTGCAGTTTACTGTGTTCAGCTGCGTCTGTGCTTATGTGAGTCCTGTACGTATATACAATAGTTACTGTCAGAGTGAGCACAAAAAATAATTTAAACTTGAATATTTATATTTATCATTTATACCTCTTCCAGAACTGAAATTGTGACACCTGACACGAAAGTAGCATTGTAAGTATAGCTGTCTCATTTAATATTGTTACATATTGTTAACTAGTGACGTTGTTTCATGCACGCCAAACTTAATGTATGGTTTCCTCTTCCTGTTTTGTAGTTGTGGGGAGCTGCAAACACAAGCTACACAGTCAAGACACTGTAATAAAAGAGCGGGCCTTTTCAAAGCACACACAGTATCCAAAGAATATTGCGTCGCTTAGGATACTTTTGTTCCTCTCTCATCTCTTTCTTTTGCTGTATACACATAAGGAATTGCATAAGTGTGGCTAATAAGAGACACATGCAGCAAGCGGGAGACAGAATCATAGTGCTGCAGTGGGCAGCAGTCAGTGTGGGAGGAAAAGAATGCAAGACAGTACAGAGAAGAGGAATAGACAAAATAAAAGAAAAAGAGAATAGGAATGTGTTTTACGGTTGTTCAGCTTTAAGTTTTTTCAGCTGTAATTTGAAACTGTCTAAAAATAATATCTTACCAGAACAGCATACGCTGATACAAAAATGCAGTGGACACCAGTCACTGCACATCATCTTTGATATTGTGTGGTACTTTAATTTCAAAGAGAAAGACCACCATAATGTTAGCTAAAGTTCTGGCAAGGTTCTCTCAAAGTTATGAACAAATATTCTTCTATTAACGTTTGTTCGAAGGTCTTGTCTCACACTGCCTCGACAGATGTTGTTCGGCACTTTTAACATGTTTATACATCATTCCTGAAACGTTTATTCTTTTTTCATTGTAATTGGATGTGTTACCATAATGTTTTCGCTAAAGCCAGTGCTGTTAAAGGTTTAGTTCACTTCCAGAATAAAAATTTCCTTATAATTTACTCACCCCTATGTCCCCCAAGATGGTTATGTCTTTCGTCTTCAGTTGAAAAGAAATTAAGGTTTTTGAGGAAAACATTACAGGACTTTTCTCCATACAGTGTCCAATGGGTTGAAGGTCCAATCTGCAGTTTTAGAGCATCTTCAAAGGGCTCTACACAATCCCAGGTGAGGAATAAGGTTCTTATCTAGCGAAACAATCTGCCATTTTCTTATATATATATATATATATATATAATTGTTTTTTTTTGTTTTTGTTTTTTTTTTTAACCACAAATGCTTGTCTTGCACTAGCTCGACCTCACGCATTACTAAATCACGCAGGTGTGACGTAACCGGAAGTACCGACTTTTACAAAGCGAACATCCAAAGAAATTCAGAGGCCCTTTACAAAAAAGGATGTCAGACAATTTTGAAGTTGTCTTTTTTGAAGTTTACTTTTTTGAACCAAAGTACACAGACAGAGAACTAACTTTGACTTTAAATTTTCTGACAAGAAAAAACGTGACTTTTCCAATGTGATTACGCAGTGCGTGAAGACACACATGCACATCGCAGAGCTAGTGCAAAACCAGCAATTCTTTTTTTTAGAAAAAGACCCATCATTTTGCTAGATAAGACCCTTATTTCTCACCTGGGATTGTGTATAGCCCTTTGAAGCTGCAATGAAACTGCAATTTGGACCTGGATGACACAGATGAGTAAATTATCAGGAAATTTTTATTCTGGAATTAAAATCAAACTGGACATATCTAACATTCAGAAGACATTGAGAAATTACATGTTCATAACTTAATGGGAATATTAGCAAAACGTGCTTAGGACATCATAAATGACTTCAAGGACAAAGAAAATCATCATTAGCCTAATATTCAAATGAACTCTGTTTTGCAGTGCATCTAATAGGATGTTTAGCTTCCACTAAAATCAATTGTTTTACTTTTTAATTTTTTTTTATAGATATTAGGTTAGTTAGCAGGTCATTTGAACATACTCTGTTTAGAGTACTGGAGTAGAGTTGTTATAGGACCTAAACGCATCATATGACATTTTTGAGCCTCAGGATTTGTTCTGCCCTCTCTGTGAAGTGCAAACTGAAAAGTGGGTCAATCATTTCCCAGTCACCTTGAATAAGTGTGCCAGAAAGCCCTACATACATGTATCATTAGCTGTCTGCACCTTATGAAACATCCTATTGTTCTATGTTAGTGATGAATTTACAGAGACTCCACCAAATTCACAAAGTCTGCAGATCAAATCATGTACTATAGAGAGAATCTATGAAACCTATGCAATGAGCATTTTTTAATCATCAGAGGTTCAGTTGAGAGTGAAATGCAAATGTGTACACAAACACCGGCAGAAAACTGTGTGACTATGGTGAAACACACACACACACACACAAATCTCTAACGATGAAGATGTGTGAGGTGAATTTGTCCTGATTGTATTCATCCCATGATGCTACTCACATTACACCATTAGATGGCAGCACCACCCCATTATGTAGAAGCAAAAGCAATAGCAATAGCCAATAATACATTGTATGGATAAAAATGATCGATTTTTATTTTATGCCAGAAATCATTAGGACATTAAGTAAAGATCATGTTCCATTAAGATATTTTGTCATTTTAATTGACTTAAATTTAATTGATTAGTAATACGCATTGCTAAGAACTTCATTTGGACAACTTTAAAGGAGAAGTCCACTTCCAGAACAACAATTCACAAATAATTTACTCACCTCCTTGCCATCCAAGATGTTAATGTCTTTCTGTCTTCAGTCATGAAGAAATTATGGTTTTTGAGGATAGCTTTTCAGGATTTTTCTCCATATAGTGGACTTCATTGGTGCCCTGATTTTTAACTTCCAAAATGTAGTTTAAATGCAGCTTCAAAAGGCTCTAAACGAACCCAGCCGATGAAGAAGGGTTTATCTAGCGAAATGATCGGTCACTTTTTTCGGAAAATAAAAATTTGTATACTTATAAACACAAAAGATTGTGTAGCACAGGCGTTCACGACGCTACATACTACTGAATCACGTCGAAAAGTCACGCGGAACGTAGGCGGAACTACAGACCCAAGCTGTGTCTCATTTCGAAGGATGCGCCCTCCGGAGGTCGTATCCTTTGGAGGTCGCATCCTCTGTAGGATGCATATGCGGAGTGTCCTCAAGCCTAGAATTAAATGAGATGGCCTTCGTAGGGCTGACGGAAAAGGGAAAAGGAAAAAGGAAGTATCACGTTGCTATGACAACACACGCCGCTGCCGCCTAGTTGCGCTCTAACACTAAATATATAAAGGAAAATTATTTCTAAACTTGGAAAATAATTTGAAAAGCAACTGTTTTTACTTGTTTTATTTTATTGCATATTTGAGGAGCTGCAGCATAAGTACAACTGACATCTGTTACAGAAAAAAGGAGATTTGGACCTTTGAGTCCGGTTCAGCAAAATTAACGAACCTTTTTTCGAGTCATTTCGTTCATTTTAGCAAAATATAATTAAAATGTACGTGTTACTTCCCTAACACATCTACTGCTTACTCAAACGTTGATCACGCTACAAACAAGACAAAACTGTAATGCTATAAGAAACAGAAAAAATTAATTCGTTGTTTACCTGGGTCTTTAGTCTATGATTAGTTCACCTCACCTCTTATCTGACAAGTTTTCAGGTTTGAGTCGTTCGTTCATCACATGACAGCCCCATAAGCTTAACCCATGCAGTGTGAGCTGGAAAAAATAATTAATTAGGTCATCTCTGGAGTCTTGGGGTTAAAGTCGTAGAAAAACCCAAAGACTCGAAACAGATAAACTAATTCCAGTACAGAACCTAATCGGATGTTGCGCATGCGCGACTGAATGAATCACTCCCCGAGACGACTCGTTCTTCCCAAGTCACATTAAAGAATCGTTAAAGAACGACCCATCACTAATTCGTAGCATCGTGGAGGCCATCTCAGAACCTGTGCTATACGAGCTTTTGTGCTTAAAAAGTGTACACATTTTTATTTTTCGACAAAAATGACCGATCGTTTTGCTAGATAAGACCCTTCTTCCTCGGCTGGGATCGTTTAGAGCCCTTTGAAGCTGCAATTAAACTGCATTTTGGAAGTTCAAAATCGGGGCACCAATGAAGTCCATTATATGGAGAAAAAAATACCATAATTCCTTTATGACTGAAGACAGAAAGACATAAACATCTTGGATGAGAGGGGGGTGAGTAAATTATTTGTAAATTGTCGTTCTGGAAGTTGAGTTCTTTAAAGTTTTCTCAGTATTTTGATTTTTTGCACCCTCAGATTCCAGGTTTTCAAATAGTTGTGTCTCGGTCAAAAAATTGACCCGTATGACTGGTTTTGTGGTCCAGGGTCACAAATGGTTTATCAGCCATGGTACAAACGGTAGGTAAGATTTACATATATTTATATATGTATGTGTTATATTGTATAATAGAAGGGCAAGTTCTTAAAAATCTGTATGTTAAATTTTTTTTATAGTCATGTTTTTCATTCCATTTTTTAAATGTAATGATTCTAAAATGTGGTTTACACCAAGTAAAACTGATGAAACTTTGAATAAGGCTATGACTATACCATTATATGGCTTTTCTTGGGGTTATACCATTTGATTACACAAACAAACTTTGTCAAAAAAGGTTAGAGACTTACTGTTTTAGTTTGATGTCTGGACAAGACTGAAACATCCAGTAGGGGTCACTCTTGGTTGATTTTTCACAGAATATAGATTGGAACCTTCCCTCAGGTAACAGGTGTTCACTGAAAAGAGTATATGCAGTAATAGGATCAAGTATAGACTATGACAGTATAGTATATTGCGTGACAAATATAGTATATTGTAGTGACAAGCGCATTTACAGAATTTCTGTGCAGTGTGTACGGAACTGAACTGAACAGAACAACTAGCTGTTAATGACACATTTAAATGCGCGTCTTTGTCTGTATGTGAGATGCAAGAAAATAACTTCTCAATCAGCTCCCTTGTTCAGAATTCAGGGCACTGATCAGTGAGTCAGCCATTTTAAGGGCTGTCTCAATCGCGAATTCCTTCCAGTGCACTGGAGATTTTGCTCCCTGAAAAATCCCACAATGCATTGCAAATTCTAGGCATAGATGTATATACGTAGATGCCTCATTAGCGACTCTTTCTATGGGCCACCGTTCACTCGTTACGTCTGACGTCAACTGTCACCTCTTAAAGGAGAAGTCCACTTCCAGAACAAAAATTTACAGATAATGTACTCACCCCCTTGTCATCCAAGATGTTCGTGTTTTTCTTTCTTCAGTCGTAAAGAAATTATGTTTTTTGAGGAAAACCTTTCAGGATTTTTCTCCGTGTAACGACATGAACATCCTGGATGACAAGGGGGTGAGTACATTAGCTGTACATTTTTGTTCGGGAAGTGGACTTCTCCTTTAATGAAATGAGAGTTTGCGGAATGATTTCAAAACGGAAAGTAAATTTTTCATTCGACATAAACTGATCTGAGAAAGCAGTGGCTGGCAATCATACATGATGGTTTCACCACAGGGTGTCAGTGTTCTACACTAGTGGCCTAATCGCAACACATAATGAATCTTTATTTATCTGTATTAAATATGTAAGTCACTATTCTGTGTCATTTTCTGTCATCATTTCACTGTGTGTAGCCTAATGTCAAAATATGAATATTCAAAGTAGTTGCCCTGTATGTATTGATGTCACTGGAATTCTAGTGAACACTGTCCCAACATGCAGTTAGCAGAGAACTTACAAGTGCCCGAATTCTTGTACACGATCTAGTGATTCACGAACTTAGGAGCTAGGGAGCTGATTGAGACGCACCCAGTGAAAGAAGTCTTAACCCTAACAAATTTTGACAAGGGGCTAGTTGCGCTCACGAGCCCAGCGGAAAAGTGTCAGTGTTGCCAGATCTTCATAGAAAAAAATAATAAAATAACAACAACAAACAACAAGGATATGCACAAAAACACAAATGCTACCAAACCAAATGCTTTGTTTTATAACGCTTATATATCTCATATCTGCAACAGACCACTTTATTACCTCCAATTGCCTAGCTTTATGAGCTAAGACTAAACAACATGCCTAAATGCGCTTGTAAATATGAGGACATGGCAACACTGCAAGACAACGCTCTAACACAGCACGTCAGTCAGCGGTAGTTTAGTTAAAATCGTCTTTAGCCAAAAAATGGGAGCTACCAAACCACTAACCACTGACTTTTTTCATTTTTCCAAAAGACAAAACAACAAACTGTATGTGTTCAGGGGTTAAACAACTGATAAAGCAAATTGCATCAAAGACATTTCCTCCTTCACTCTGCCTGAACATCTCCGTGACAACAAGACTCTAGTAAACACAGTTAAAACATCATCCTTCTTGTAATTAATGCTTTTCTCAGAAACAGCTGGTTAGAGAAATACACACGTCTGATTCTGTTAACCTTTGCGAAAAAGCACTTTCCTTGAATGTTTTCCTCAAAAACCTTAGGTTCTTTTGCGACTGTATCATTTGGAGATGAGTAAATTATAAAGAATAATTTTTTTCTGGAAGTGAGCAAATCAAAACTGAAACTTATGTAGATAGACTTCTGTAGACCTTTGATAAGCTGCTGGTCTAACCACATCTGCCGAAATCTGCGGTTTTGACTTGGACGGCCCTGCATGTGACTAACTGTAAATGGCAGTTTGAAAGGAAATTAATACATACTTTTGAGGAAACGCCCTTGAAGGTGGCCTTGTAGATCTTTGTAATAGATCTTATCTTCATAAAGAAAGCGTGACCGAGATTATAAAGTAGCAGAAACCAATGATAGCATTGATTGTCTGTCATTGTTGTCATTTAAAATTGTATAGAAAAACAATGTCTAAATGTAAACAGATTCTCAGGAGCAGCAGTTGAGCAAGCACTGTTCAAATGAGGCCCACAGTACTTTCACAGTGCTCAACGTTGTTTATTGTGTGGAAAAGATAAGTAAAATATTAGGTATTCCAACAAAAAAAAAGGTTGCAATTTTTAAACTCGCTAATAAATATGAAAGAATGTACGTGGAAAAGACAGAAAGTACCACACAGTGCTCTTCATAAAAAGTAGAAATATATGAACAATCAGCACAAACAAGTCTTGCAAAATTAGTTTTCTAGGTGCAGCAAAAGAGAAGTACAAAAGTGGGAATAGTTTGTCTGTTTTGGCTATATGTAACTGTGTGTGCACTTAAATGTCTTTCCGTCTGGAGCATTTTGTCATCTGTATGCTGTCATAATGTCTTATTATGCAACAACCTGGTTAATCAGGGATTAGTTATTCACGTTAAGACGAGTGAGTTTTCTGGGGTTTACAGACAATCTAATAATACCACAGCAATAAAAGAAGTGGCTAAATGAAAACAGATGTTACAATTACAAGTTACAGTTACAATTACTCATGTCTTCCAGTGGAAAAAAAAGATCCGTCACAATACACAAAGTCATTTATTGCACAGGAAAGATGAATAAAACAAAGGTATACAGACAAAAACAATTTTTTATATAAAATTATGAAAGCTGATGCCCTGAAGTGTGAAAATGGTTTGGTAATAATATAGGCTTAATAACACTGGGCTAACTGAAATAAAGAAAACAGGTATTGCAAATGTTAATGCATAAAACTGTACAACAATTTGTCGACCGAGTTTGTTTGTAATGATGTAAAATGAGAATATGCATATCTGGTACAATATAGCTACAAGTAACATATTGTGTGTTGTGGGAACGTAGATGACTCCAAAACTGTCACATGTCTCCTTTCCCCCAGGCCAGCTGATTTGTGTATTATGTGCCACTCCCTTCCTCATTTTTGCACCTGTGGGAACAATTCTGGAATTAAGGAAGCTTGTTTCTGAAGGACCGAAAGGTCCAAAACACACCAGACCGTAATGAGACACTCCCTACAGTTAGGCAATAGCAGCATTTAGCCTGAGTAAAACAAGACGTCATCTAAAATCATGATTGATAACTTAGATGTCTGTACTTGCAAAAGATGACTGCCATGATAACAAAGCCAAATAGCACAGCAATGCCAGCCACAGCAAACGCCACAACATGAGTTCTGCTTGTTCCTGGAAACTTCACCACAGTTGAGTCTACATGGGAAACTAGAAAAAGGAAGAGTGCAAAAAGTAAGTGTGTATATGTATGTATGTGTGTGAGTGAGTGACAGTGTGAAGTTGCTAGCCTAATGGCCATCAAAGTCAGATTTGTGGTTCCAATGGTCTAGGGAGGAACTAGACAGTTCCAACACAGTGAATTAAGTGTAAAAAGTGGTTTATTTTCTCCCCACAGACACGAATGAGGGTTTTAACTAAATACAAACTAGCAAAAAGGAAATAAAATAAAAATATATAGTGCTCAAATGCAGTACCTTCACTGAGCTACAGAAAAACACAAAGAAAACTGCTGGAGCTGCAGACCAAGCATTTAACAATACAGAGAAACAGTTCTTGATGTTACATAACAAAACATCCTCTTTTTCCCCCAGCTCACAACACGTGGTTTACGTAGTAATATTTTCCGGGAAACAAAATTGGAACAAACCAATTCAGTAAAATTAACCCTTCATCTACAATTCATATTTCTCTAATGACACTCTTACACATAGTCACTTGAATAAACAACTACCACGGTAAGCAAATTAAATACATGCTTACATTACAAACCAAATGAATAAACTAACTGAGTTACTCACACAATGGACCTTTCTCACATTTCCGGATTTCTCATAGCGGAAGTCGTCATAGTTGGGTAAAATCCGAGAGCAGTGAATGCGAGAGGATCACAAATATATTTTTTGCATTCCCATTTGCTAAAACAGCAAAGGAAAAACTACACAATAGTGTTTCACGACTTTTAATCAAAGGAAAAGAAGACTGATGTCAGCAATTAGAACAATGAGAGAACAATGTCAAATTTACCGTCCCTCCCATAGACTCGGCATTAGAAACACCCACGCATAGCGTTAACTTTTCTTTTTTTTTGTAACTTGATGAAAAGGTGATGAAATACAAAGTATAGTATTATAAATGTACATACATATTTTTAAAAATCAAAATATAAATATTTTTTTTAAAGGATTTATGATGATGATGACCGTTGAAACGCTTCATCACAGGCTTGTGAAAAAGTCCATACAACATGGTATGATCAAGCGGGCTAGCAGAACGAAACCAGGAACAGCAAGGAGAGCAGGTAAGTATTAACAGGAAGGTCGTTATTGTATCCCAGCCTTACACAAATTACTAAGCAACTCTCTAGCTCTCTCAGCCTCTTACCTTTTGCAGCCGGTGCAACTGGAGCAGTGGAACAATTATCTGGGGGGAAAATAATAATACCAAATAAAGTCTTGCACATTTTACATACACTACCAATGCCATTAAATAAAAATAGCATTATTAATTTAGCAAGGAGTCAGAAAGTAATTCTGAAAATAGCTCAACTTTAAGCTCAAATGTTCAAAAAATAGGAACTGAAAGAACCAGTATTACTCACAGTTACAGTGAATCGCCGATAAAACCTATGATGAACAAGTTGGTATTTAGACTGAAAATTTGCCATGTACAATTGGTATGCATCAAATAACACTAACAGCATTACCCCTTTCAGCCTTAATCAATTAATCAATCATTCAATCAGTAACCTACCTGAAGTGCCAAACATTCTAGATGATATGCAACATCATGTTGACAGTCAATGGTGAGAATCCTTTGTGGTTCAGAATGTAAAACCACCTGCTGATAAATATTCCCCTTCTGATCAACCAGCATGGTGTTCTGCTCACAAAAATAATAATAATAATAAAAAATAAATAAACTTTTTTTTTGAAACATGGCTATTCTGTCCACGTTGCACAAAAGTTTGGAAACAGTCTGGCTGTGCTTACAGCTGCGGTCCATTCGGGTATGCAGCCAGGTGCTGGTGGAGGTCCAGAGATGACATAAGCAACGGACTGATTCTGGTACTTTGACACATTGCACTTTAGACTGGCGCGAATTCCCTCCACAAGTAAAACTGCACGTTTGGGAGATACGAAGTATAAATATACGGTGCATGTATATGTAAACAGCAAATAGCTGTTATTATTATTTAGAGATTTCATTATTATTTGCACATTTTGTCAGAGATTACATACAGGTGTAGTCTATATGCCATTGTGGTATGCCTATGTTCTTAAAATGCACTTACCAAAATAGAAGACGACGTTCATTGTAGCATTGTCACTCATGTACAAGATGTTTATCGTTTGAACTTCACTGGGAAGTCCGTTTTTGAGCTTTTTAAAATGTGACGGTTCACACAGTCATTATCTGTGTAATTGAGTCGTCACTGTTTAGAGAATAATCCTCGATGACTCACACTTTGTCACAGCGGTCACATATTTCCTGCTTGTGTGCGCAAGAATGTTTTCTGTGATTTAGCTATTTAAGAAATACTTAAAAAAAATAATGTTTATTTAAACTGTTTCTCAATTATTGTTTTGTATAGCCTTTTTAATAATCTTATTTTGAGTTCGTTTCTATAGTAGAGTTCAGATTAAATTTTGATAACGTTAATGTGAGATGTAATTTCTGCACTCTTGCTCTTATCCATCTTTTTTTCCTGTCATAATGAGCGAGGACATTTGTCACTTTTAAGAGTTTGGCTTCTGGTCATGTATCGCCAGTGCCATTGTTACAACCAACTACACTATTCCAGAGTGCGGTGTAAAATAAGAAAACATAGACATTTAAGTTTTTCATGAATTTATTGTGTAACTTACAATCACTCAAATTATTGGTAAAATATATGCAATGATCTCCCATCACAACCTGCAATCTATAGTCCAATAGAAACGCACTGGAAAGCATTATAACTTCATCTATATTTTAAACATGTTTAAAAGCATTTGCTGATGATATGTAAATGAAAAGTGAAAGTGAAAGACATTGATGACAGAAAAGTGATAACATTTTTTATACATGACATTTACCAGACATTTACTCAGAATTTATGTTCTGCAATTAACCCCGGGGAACAATTGGGAGTTTGGTGCCTTGGGTAAAAAGTGAAAAGTGAAAGTGAGCGCTGTTCATTCAGTTCCCCAACCTACAACTGTGCTGACACTCAAACCCACAATCTTCAGATTACAAGGCTGAAGTTACAAGTCAGACATTAACAAGTATGAAATCCTGCTAATTCCAGCTATTGTATCTATATATACATAATAATAATAATAAATAATAATATTACATATAATATATATTATATATAATAGTATAATAACGTCAATACATCTATATAATGTCAGATATACTAACAGATATTTTATGTTAACAAGTATAATATTTTGTTACAAATACTTCAATATTTTATAGGTTAATGATTAGATATCAATATGGATTGATATAAAGAGTATTATATTATATTATATTATCATAAAAATAATTCATATTATTATTTGAAGCTTCCACAGCTTTTTAAGATATTTAAGATGATTCAGTGATACTACATAAAAAAATATGTTTACTTTAGATGTTACCAATTTCAGGTTACCATTTTTTTAGTACATTTAGAGTGAGCATGAATTGATTTTTATTTGCCTTATTCGGTGTTCTCTTCAATAAAAGTCTTGTTTGAGGAGTCATCAGAGACCAAGGCAGTTGGGCTTTCAATCTTTGGCACTGCTTTCCAAATGTACCTGAAAACATTCAAAAGAACACAAATGAGGATGTAATATATTAAATGTGCTGTGGAATAAACCATTCTCTTCAACTAATTTCCAACTGGGGCAGATTATCCATCTGAAATCTTTCTGTCCATTATACTTTATTTTATCACACACATCAACACTGATGTAAATGCCTGGACATTTATCAACAGTTACATTTTTGTAAAATATCTGACTAGATAATGAGCCAGATTTAGATTGCGGGACGCTGGAATGCACAAAGGTTATACGTTTGTAACATTGTTACAGTCTGTCTAAGGTCATTTTACTTCTCTGCAGTGATAAAACCATTTTTTCTTTACCTCAAAGTAACTTTTGAAGTTTGGCACTTTCTTCTGTGACAGATGACAATGAAAATAAGGATGATGATGATGATGATGATGATGATGATGACGACAACAACACCAACAATGATATACGTAATGCCATGATCTACACCAGTTGTTTCAGTTGCTAGAGATATAGAAAAAAGGCATTAGACTAAACCTAAAACTCACAGCTCTAAGAAAGCAAGAGCAGTTCAAAAGTAAAAATTCACATCAATTTATTTATTGCAAAATTCAAAACCAAAAACATACCACAACGTCCTTTAATTTCACTTCTCCACAATAACCGTGCAAAGTAAATTTTAGCTGATAGAGCTAAAACGTATTCCTCACTCGCTATTAAAAACTGGCCTAAACAACAGTAGCATGTCATTCATTACTATTGAGCTTTTTAAGCACTGCTTTCCCCTCACCCCACTCACGCCTATGGAAGCACATCTACTTTTCAGATCCTGTTAGGCAAATTAACTATCTGAGGTGTATAAAAACAACTTGCCAAAGGACTGTGACAGCTGAATAAGAGAAACAACTTCTCTTATTCAAAATCAATGTTCTCAAGTTCAACAAACAATGCTCCATTTGTGTCAAACAACAACTACAAGTATTTAATTAGTATCTGCATACAGTCAAATGAAAAGATTGAAATAACATTAGAAATATCTCTGCATGAGTATGTAACCTAACCGCATAATCAAGGTTGTCTTTTGATAACTCAAACTGGATTTAATGAATCAGTAAGAATATACTTGACATTTCAAAGTAAAACTGCCAGTAGTAAAACTGGTTTTAAAAGAATACTACACATTCTGGTTTATCTGAGCTCACCTGATGTAGTTCTGAGTGGTTCCAAAGCAACGCAAGGATCTAGAATGCAAAATAAACATTGTTCTTGTTCACTCAGACCTCACTTTTACTTTTATTAATCTAATCCAAAAATTATGTTTACCATAATACCATACCAGGGAAAAGGAATCTTATCAGACCACGTATGTGTGCTCAGTGTTAAGCACACATACCACATGCACTCATTCAACCACACCACTGAAAGTGTTTAGCATTCATGATGACTCAGTGTCACCAGATTCATGTTCTTCTGCTACCTTTTTTTTTTTTAAATGTAACGTTCCTAGATAGGGTGAGGCAGGTTTGTACGTGGGTAGTTTCCTGAAATAAACAATGACAAAACAGCAGTGTACACCGCTGTGTATTCACTTTAAAATAATTGTTAAGATCACAAGCAGTTTCTGCAGGCTTACAAGACAGCAAGGGTACTACCATGTTCAAGGCCCAGAAAGGCACCAAGACCATGGACAAAATAGTCCATGTGACATCAGAGGTTCAATTGCAATTTTGTGGAGCTACAAGAATACATGTTGTGCACAAAAAAAACAAAAATAACGACTCTATTCAACAATTCTTTTCCTCTGCACTAACTTAGCACCATTTTGGAGAGTGTCGTGACGCATGAGCCTCTATAAACAAGGCATAGCGCACGTGTTCTACGGAAAGTGCGCACATGTGGCGTGATACTCTCCAAAATAATGTTAGGTTGGCACAGAAGAGAAGATTTGTTGAATAAAGTCATTATTTTTGTTTTTTTTGCACACAAAAATGTATTCTCGTAGCTTTATAAAATTACAATTGAACCACTGACGTACCTTTCTGGGCCTTGAACATGGTAGCATCTATACCATGGTAGCATCATGCTGTCTATGGGTCAGAGATCTCTCGATCTTAAAGGAGAAGTCCACTTCCAGAACAAACATTTACAGGTAATGTACTCACCCCCTTGTCATCCAAGAGGTTCAAGTCTTTCTTTCTTCAGACGTAAAGAAATTATGTTTTTTGAGGAAAAAATTTCAGCATTTTTCTCCATATAGTGGACTTCTATGGTGCCCTGAGTTTGAACTTCCAAAATGCAGTTTAAATGCAGCTTCAAACGATCCCGAATACGGCTATAAACAATCCCAGCCGAGGAATAAGGGTCTTATCTTGTGAAACGATCAGTTATTTCTGTAAAAATAATACAATTTATATACTTTTTAATGTCAAACACTCATCTCGTCTTATTCTGCCTGGACTGTTTTTGTTCCGGTTCATGACAGTTAGGGTATGTCGAAAAACTCCCATCTCATGTTCTTCCTCAACTTCAAAATCATCCTATATCACTGTTTTACCTTTTTTGTTAAGGGTGTTTGATCTTCTCTGCTTGTTCACTTTGCAAAGACTGGGTCAGTACTTCTGCAGCGATCTAGAATGATTTTGACAGAGAAAATACGATTGGAGTTTTTCGACATACCCTAACTGTCTTGAACCAGAATACACAGAGTTCAGGCAGAGCAAGACAAGACGAGCGTTTGAGATTAAAAAGTATATAAATTGTATCTTTTTATGAAAATAACCGATCGTTTTGCTAGATAAGAGCCTTCTTCCTCAGCCAGGATTGTTCACAACCGCATCTGGGATCGTTTGAAGCCACATTTAAACTGCATTTTGGAAGTTCAAACTCGGGGCACCATAGCAGTCCATTATATGGAGAAAAATCCTGAAATGTTTTCCTCAAAAAACATAATTTCTTTAAGACTGAAGAAAGAAAGACATGAACATCCTGAATGACTGTGAGGGGGTGAGTAGTTATCTGTACATTTTTGTTCTGGAAGTGGACTTCTCTATTAACTTCAACTTATTGCTTCTGGCTAAAATAGAAGTCCTCTGTCTGCAATACTGCTTTCTCTAATAGAAATGTTGTCTTGTCTGAAAAATATACAACGATCAAGTGCTGTTTACAGGTTAAAAACACTCCAAAACAGTTCTAAACAAATTTTTCAGTGAATTTTGATATGGGGAACAACAGAGGCTGAACTTTTCACCTGAGGAAGTTTTTTTATGGAGGTTTTCGAAGTTTGCATCCAACAGCAGAACAACGTCTGAGTTTGTTGGTTTTTATCCAACAGCAGTACAGAGGTAGAAAAGTATTGTACCTCATATTTGTGTAAATCAGGGTCAGAAATGAACTTTTCCATTAAAGGGCAATATCTGCCCCTTGAATTTATTTCCAGGGTATTTTTTACACTTTCACCTTTTTATTATTAAAAGCCATGTTGTCTTTAATGTCAAATACTTAAATGTACCCAATTACTTTAATGCATATTTTAAACCTGTCAATAACAACAAATATAAAATTGTATTTAAATGTAAAAAAACAGGATCTCACAGGTCTGCAATATTATGACAAAAATAATTATTGCAGATTATTGCTCTTGATATTGTAATAATGATTATTAATATCAATATAGAAAACAATATAAAACATTTTTGTTTGTTTTGTGCACGGCACATTCTGACTTCACAGACAAACATGTCGGTCCATGATGTTAGCCAAGTCTAGCAAAAGTTATGCAAAAACCATTACAATCAGTGTTTTCAGTGCTGACTAATCTAAGCGCCTCTGATTGGCCTGTGCATTCCTAAGTTTAACAGAAATGAGTTTGATTGGTTATAAGACTCAACACTGCACAAAACAGCACATAAAAGCAATCTGATGCAGTGTGAGTGAATTTAAATATAATTCCATACATTGACACTTTTCATTCATTTTGAATTTAATCGTGACAGCTGTAATACATTGTTTAATTGTGCAGGGGCATTTTTAACCCTTTTGTCTTGAATTTATGGGTTATTTTTGTTCATTACGGTGGCATTTTGCCACAAGCCCTTGTTAATTTCCGACCCTGGACATTCTGATTCTCCATTTCATGACCACTTAAAACATTGCTTTAACATTATATGAAGTGCACTTGAGACCAACATACCATGACATTTTGCGGTGTAAGTATGCTGTTAAATCAAAAGAAAAAGAACACAGGGAAGAGAGAAACATTACCAATCTCTCAAAACAAAACAACATTATATATTCAACATATCATATTTAGTGTAGGGCTATTATAATAATGTTTACCGGTAGACAGTCCTTTCGGTATATGACCTCTTTGTCCTTCTCATTCGTGTTTTCTTTGAGAACTAACATCTGGGCTTCCACATATACTACCTTTTTTTCATCCACGTTTCCATGTTCGTCAACCACAACGTATTCCTACAAACACAGACACACAGTGCTTCCTTGTATTCTTTGCACGTTCACAATCCTGCTCATTTTATGCTCCTGGCTAATATATAGGCCTCTGAAGAATGTTAACAATGTCATATTTGCAGAAGTGTTTGTATCTGTTCTATGTGTAGCCGTTTTGTCATGGTAATAAATGAATTTGTTATAACATTTATTACTATATAATTAAACAAACAAACAGAAAAAAAAAATTAAAAATAAGACATTGAGAGAGTGATCTGTACTCACATCTTCTGACCATGTTCTTGTACAGTTGCCTCCAGGTGGCTCGTTGAGATGATAGGTAACTGAGTGGTTACTCAAAATCTTAAAACAACACTTCAAGCTTGAACCATATACCTCCATTGAGCAATTTGAGAGAATGGAAATGAAGCCTGTTCATGGAGAAAAGAAAAACTGATAACACCCTATCAATGCTACTAAAACAATATAAAAATGAGAACACAATGATCAGGATATAAGATTTTTTATCTATAAGAAGCATTTCAATTATTACATTTTTTATATAACACAATATTTTGGATTAAAAGAGAAACATTTGACTGATATATGATTATTTTTATATGTGACTAATATATGATTCATTTATTTAAAAGTTTAAAATTTATTTAAAACTTTAATATAAACAAACAAACATGACTAGAACAAACTATTTGTCCAGCTTGTTATTTATGTGTAAGTATTAGGCCATGATGCAAGCCAATATTCAAGATTAAGGAGGGGAACAAAGAAACTGATAGACTTTTTTTTTTTTTTTTTTTTTCCATTTTAAATATTCTGGATTCTGGATGGTTAGATTAAATTGTATTCATCTAAAAGCATGTCTAATTATAAATAAAATCATCAAAATTATCCAATTTAAGATCAATTTATTGAAAGATTAACAAAAATAACATTTTTAGGGCCTTATGAAATATTTTATTTTTCTTCACATTCAGTTTTGTTACCAAGTTCTGTATTTAAGCAAATCTAATTATTGGAAAGCATACATTTATTTTTACATCAATGTAGGCATCAATGCAGGCGTCTGTTGTTGTTGCCAATTTAGTCTCCAATTTTTTGTTGCTGGATATTAAAATGTACAAGATGTACACTGCAATAGTAATATATTTCCGTCCCAATTTCTTACGGTTGAACTTTTTTTAAAATTTTAAATAAAAGAGTGGTTTTAGTTTAACATGTTGCAGGCTCATTTACCTGTAATAAATAATTGGACTATAGACAGTTATACTGACAAAATATAGACATATTGTCTATAACAACAGACTTTTGAGGAAGGTTTTTTTCTCTCTCAATCATCAGTAAATAGCGATGAATTGCATATATGAGCCCTAAAAGCCTGATGTATGAAATAAGATACTAAACAAAAAACATGCAAACTGTATATATTTTGTACATATTTAATATCATTTTTTTCATATGTTTGCATGTATTTTTGTGTTGTTACATATACATACGTATGTATGTATGTATGTATGTGTACCAATCCATGTATTGCTGACCTAAAACTAAATTCAATATAACTAAATTATTAATGACTAAATAATAAAATATAAATTTTCATTTAAGAGTATTAACTGAACCAATTTTCCAGCTACTTCCAGCTTTAACCAGCCAAGACCAGCCTAGGCTGGTTTTAGCTGTTTTTTTTTTCAGCAACATAATCCTCTGAGATACAAACATTTACAGACAAATTCACAAATTTTCAACATAATAAGCTAATGCTTAACGACGACTTTTTAAAAATGCAAGTCCCCTCCAAATATTGGAAATATGTGAAATACATCAATTTATCCGCCTTTTTCCAGAGTAATAGATGAGCACCGCGTTGATGCTTTTAACTTCCGTTTAAATGCTCTCGTGTTCCGGTCTCCATAGAAATCCATGTTAAAACGGGGGCAAAAAAAGATTGCTGAAACTTAATCAGCTCACTATAAAAATGTGTGCAGGGTTAAGCTGTACTGTTGCTGGCTGCCACAGGAACACCAATAAACTTAAGGAATTTATGTCAAATAATTGTTTTGCATACCAGAAAATCTGTCGCGCGTGTCCAGCGATGTAGGCTATGATATGCATGAACAATTGCAAGACGAACATGGTTTGCGGCGCTTGATTTAAAATATTTTGTGTGAAATAATAACATAACGTGTGCTCTATTACTTTGTGGACGAAATTCGGGAGGGGAGCTGTATGTGCCCTCATCTGATTTCAGTGCAGCTCGCCGCTTCATATCACCTTCCCACTCCATGAACTATGACAGGTGAGTTGCAAAAAGACGGTCATTGAGACACTGTAAAGCGATGAAGCCATGGCGCCATGTGCATTTTAACACAGTTTTCATGGCTTTAACGTCTCATTGTAGGACCGCAAAGCACGTTAATTTGAATAAAAACAACAGAGACCAGAAATTTGAAGTATCGTTCGAGTCAGACGAGACGTCCGGGTTCAGGAACAAGGTGGAGGGTATTTCCCCACTACAGACGGCTAAGATGTTTTTAAAACAGTTACTGCCTCTAGCTAAACAAATAATGTACGCGCTAAAACGAGGGAATAAGTTATCATAACACACCTGTTTCCAGACACCTGGGCCATTTGTTTAATCATTTTTAGTGAGTAGAGCATTTTACTCAAATTCACTTTGAAAAGATAAATGTAACTGTAATTTAATAACTAATAACTAACTTGTTAAATACTTTCACTTTTAGCTAGCCAAACGAAACATAAAAGATAACGTTACTCAGTGCTCAGTAAGCGGCACGCGTCATTGCAAGCAAATTAACAATACGATAAAAGTTATTCTAGCAAAATAAAGGACTTCATTGTACTTACAGAGTACTCCGAAACATTTTAGATCCATCGTGTGCGATTGTTGAGTAGACAGATAAATAAATCAGTAAATGATTTACAGATCGTGAGCTCCCAACACCTTCCAGGTAGCGCCTGTCAGAAATCTGATTCTGCATAGATACATGGGGTCAAGATAATCGCGGGCGGGGCATTTTCCTGTTTCCTGTTACAGTTCTTCAAAATGTTCACACAGGTTTTGAATCTATGGCTCTGTTTCTCAGAACTCTACACACTATTATGTGAAACGTCACACATATCTTGCAAAATCTAACACTTCTTTTGAAACTATTTAACTCTACTAAATGGTATTTTTGTGTAGTAACTCTACACACAAACATAAACTAATTAGCCACATACACGCCAAACTATATACACAGACGTGAAAAACGTAAAACACTACTCTTGTGTACTTGGGTACTTGCTTATGCAAAGTGCAGTGGAGTGCACAGGAGTTTGTCATAGCGCTTGCACATGTATGCATATGCACATATACACTGTATGTGCAGTATGTACAACAAATGAATTTTACACAGTTATGCAGCTGAACTGAATCAATACTGAACTGAGCTGTAGAATGACACGGTTGAGTTTTTAAAGCTGCTTTATTGTGAAGCTGCTATGAAACAAAGTGCATATGTGTACGGGTATATGCATTTGAGTTTGAGTTTATTTGACACTAAACTGTTACATCTTTCTTATCAAGGATAACACAAAAAAGTTTCATTAACTTATTTCCATTGTGGTCCTTGCTTTAAAAGAGAGAAACATATATGTACATATAGACCATTTCGCTAGATGTAAACAACACTGGTCCAGAAGCACTTCCTGTTTTTTTGTTTTTTGTTTTTTATTTTATTTCACATATACAAATACATCTTAAAGGTACTAATGTAACATTTTCATCCAGTCAAATGTTATGTTGGTTGTATTTCTTTGTGATGTTTGTGTAAAGTTAAAAAAAAGAAACAGGAAGTGTATCGGGACCAGTATGTTTACGTGTGTGTGCAACATTTATTTTTATCAAAAGGAAAGTTACACACTGCATTCATTAGGGTTAAAATACTTGTAAAATACTAAAACATAAAATGCCACAGACATGCAAATCACTGCAATAATGATCCAATCCTAAACTCTTCAGTATTTGCTTATCTAAATGCAAATGTTGACTTTTATGGCATGTATATGTTTCGATATATTCAAGAAAAGAGCCCCAAATTTTATAGAAGCTCTTGGAAGAGCCCCTCAGTGCATGCTTAATTTTTTCCAGTTTGATATATTGCATTTTGCATGTTACATCAGCGTGGTTTCGTAAGGAGAATCAGACAACGACAATCACAGACTGCAGAGCATCTGAAGCCCTGTTTCAAGCGATACTGGACAAAATTTTGCTTGCAAAATTTTAACAGTTAGTATCCTCAATTCCCAAACAATGAAACATTGTAATTAAATGGAAAGTTGATGTGACACAGTGTTAAACATGCCTCTATCCCAATTTTTTTGTAGTGTGTTGCAGACATCAAAATCAAAATTTGTTCACTACATTGGTCAGTGAAAACTTTGGAAATCTTTTCTTTGTACTTTTGTCAGTTAAATAAAAGTTAAAGAGAATGAACAAATCACAGATTCTTGATTGTAATGCATTCCAAAATATGCAAAACTTCTCTGGAATTAGGGTTGTAATTTATTGATAAAAATTATTTTAATTAATACGTTAGTTAATACTTTTGTCTCATCCATTTTCCTAAAGTGTATCATTTTATAAAACTTTCTGTTTCTGTGAAAACTTGTAGTTGAACTGTAAATCATGCTTTTTACAGTCATTTTACAGTTTAATATTTTACCATAGACATTGCCCTACCCCCGCTCATATGATATTAATTTGATTTGTGTCTTAAAAAAGGTTTGAGTTTAAAAATCCTGCAGTAATCCTGATATTCTTTGTCCAGTCACTGTTTACATTGATTTGTGTTTTCCTTCCTTTTTGGATAATCTCTTGAGTGGATTATTGTGATTAAACTTTGTGTTGGAATTTATTCATATTTCACATTGTCAACACACTATGACACTATATTTTCTGTTGGTTTATTGAAACTTAATCCTGCAACTGTGCATAACCGCAATCGTTGCGTGACTGCAGGGGTGGAAACTTTTGTGATGCATCATCAATAGTATGCATCCATTTAAGAGTCACTCGCGTGTTGCGCAACTCATCAAGGCTGCGATGTGATTGGTCATCAAGGCACATGTGATCTGTTACGCTTTGACAAGATGACTGTTATGCTGGTAATATCTTCGGCTGTGTCCAAAATTGAAAATACTGTTTGAGTAAGTAGGTACTTTTTTTTTTTTGAATACGTAATTTCTTTGCGTGATTGAAACTTTGAATATCTTAAAGGGGTGCTATTATGCTTTTTCACTTTTTGAACTTTTGTCAGTGTGTGGTGTGTATCTTTGGGCATAAAAAATATCTACAGTTACAAATCTCAAAGTCCACTCCAAAAGGAGATATTTTGTTTTTTAAAAATCCCTTTTTAAGAACTACAATGAACGGCTCCTTTGGACTACAATGTTTGTTTTCTGCATGCAATGTCATCACAACACGGTCCACTAAAATATCATTAAATTAAATCCCGCCCACGGAAATTTGAATTGTTGGAGGGAGGGTAGGGACGAGGTGGGGGATTAGCCTAACTTTAGCGATGCAGCAAGAAGAACCGCTTCAACGAGCCACAGCGCGGCGGGTATAAACACAAGCAATGACTAGAGTGGCTGCTTCAGAGCTGTAACATGCTGCAGACATGTGCAGTACAGGGGGTCGAAACACACGCCGAAGCTGCGATCTATTCTGGTTGCCTCGTCGGAGCCGTAACGTGCCGCAGACGTGTGCAGTGTGTGGTAAGAGATTTATTCATCATATAGTGTAGATAGCTTCACTTATAACGCAAGTGTTTATTAAAATGCATAAACTTGCACTAGAG
>JAHKKF010518180.1:14258-25848 GCA_019740295.1 Labeo calbasu
CTGTCAGAAACCGTCTCAGGGAAGCTCATCTGCATGCTCGTCATCCTCATCGGGGTCTCGACCTGACTGCAGTTCGTCGTCGTAACCGACTTGAGTGGACAAATGCTCACGTTCCATGGCATCTGGCACTTTGGAGAGGTGTTCTCTGCACGGATGAATCCAGGTTTTCACTGTACAGGGCAGATGGCAGACAGCGTGTATGGCGTTGTGTGGGTGAGCGGTTTGCTGATGTCAACATTGTGCATCGAGCGGCTCATGGTGGCGGTGGGGTTATGGTATGGGCAGGTGTATGTTATGGACAACGAACACCGGTGCATTTTATGGATGGAGAAACCGTGACGAGATCCTAAGGCCCTTTGTTGTGCCATTCATCCACGACCATCACCTCATGTTGCAGCATGATAATGCACGGGCCCATGTTGCAAGGACCTGTACACAATTCCTGGAAGCTGAAAACATCCCAGTTCTTGCCTGGCCAGCATACTCACCGGTCATGTCACCCATTGAGCATGTTTGGGATGTTGTAGATCTGCGCATACGACAGCATGTTCCAGTTCCTGCCAATATCCATCAACTTCGCACAGCCATTGAAGAGGAGTGGACCAACTTCCCGCAGGCCACAATCAACAACCTTAACAACTCTATGCGAACGAGATGTGTTACACTGGGTGAGGTAAATGGTGGTCAAACCAGATACTGATTGGTTTTCGGAGCCCCCCTGGACCACCCTAATACAGTAAAACTGCACATTTTAGAGTGGCCTTTTATTGTGGCCAGCCTAAGGCACACCTGTGCAATAATCATGCTGTCTAATCAGCATCTTGATATGCAACACCTGTGATGTGGATGGATTATCTCAGCAAAGAAGACGTGCTCACGACCACAGATTTAGACAGATTTGTCAACAATATATGAGAGAAACAGGCCTTTTGTGTACATAGAAAAAGTCTTAGATCTTTGAGTTCAGCTCATGAAAAATGGGGGCAAAAACAAAAGTGTTTTGTTTATAATTATGGTCGGTGTATATTCCAAATTTTTGACTGGTAGTGTTCTTATGTATGTATGTATGTATGTATGTATGTATGTATGTATGTATGTATGTATTATCTATCTATCTATCTATCTATCTATCTATCTATCTATCTATCTTCTTTTAGATCACAATTTGGAAATGCTGGCTATGTTAGGGTTCACAGTGTGCATAATGACTCCTCCCACAGTTAAAACAAGGCTAATCTGCTGTCTGTCCTTGCTATATATGGCTCTGTTAATCTCTTTTTAAAAGCTTTGTGAGGTTAACTAGAAAGCTACAGGGTAGACACCCTGAAAATAATGTGTTAAAACTGATGGAAATGCACATCATTTCTTTCTGCTTTTAGACACACAGCAGATGGCTAATGGACAAGTACAGGTCAGCCGGTGCCATCAACAGCATCTCGAAACTCATCAGTGAATGCTGTTTACTTAATGATCACCAGAAATGATCCCTAATGATCACTAGAAAACAGTGTCAAAGGCTGCATTTGAACATTAACACCAAATGCAACTGGAAATGTTAATTGCATCTTATAAACATATCTTATAAGATGATGCTCATGAAATTGTGCTTATTTAAACCGGTTAATTAACAGAAAATATGAGTGAGCCGATAGTGGATCTCTACTGACAGGAAACATTGATTTTATGTAGTGTGTGACGAATACCACATAAACTCATTCTGACATGTTGGACACATTGTTTACCGACACGCTATACAGTCCCTCAGTTTGAAAGCCATGACAGGTGGAAACTAAATAGATTTTTCCAGTGTCTGACACAGAATGACAGACCACAAACAAGCTCTAACTTCGCTCCATACTCAGCCCCGGCTATGCTTCACTCCTCTGATCTAGAGATTCAAGCGCAGGAGTTGCAGTGACACTTGTGTGATTGACGCGTGGACCATCGCCTTGACAGGCATCTCCGTACAGGCCAGCGTTCACTGTAGTGTGTGCTTGTATGAGTTTGTCTGTGTGCTTGTGATAAAATGGGATTATAACCTGTCTCTGACAGGCTGGAGGGACGTGGGCTCTTGTGATAAATCTATGGAGCTGAATGATTCGACATATCAGTAATAGCAGGTCAGAAAGAAAATGTTGTGTTGTGATTGGAGGATAGAATAACAACGCGTCGCTAGAATTTAGTTTTTTTTTTTTTCTCCCTCTTTCTTGTAAAATTGTAACTGTACTGACTGTGCACCTGTAGAGCACTTCACATCTTACAAATAAAACTTACAATAAAATATAATATTACAATGTTATGTAATTATATAATTACAATTAAAATAATATGCTACGTGCAATGAAATAAATGTCAAAGTTTTACTCAATAATAAATGTAAAGGTAATACAATTAAAAGTTTTATAAAGTAGTACGTTATATAATTTTAATAAGTGCACTTATTTTGATGTGCTGACTGACATATTAAAGCACACATAAAGTACTTAAATATAAATAATAATTGACATTTGATATAACATATTAAGTTAATATTTTAAATGTACTAAGTTGCAGCTTATTCATTACGAATGAGTATTACAAATTAATTTTAAAAACATGATTTAATTGACCGTAAATGATGGTCAGTACATCAGCAATAGAAGCAATTATGAAATGACATATAAAGACGTTCCCACTAATCACATTTAGTATAAATTTAAACAGTAATACATGCTTTATCAGACTCTTTTTAAAGTATAAGCTCTCTATTTTAAAGTATGTTAAAGTCTACTTCTTGTTCCCAAGAGTTATGCTTGATAAATGTATGGTTAATGCCATTCTGCTACTAACACTCTGACTGTCTTTGCCATTGTATTTATTGCCATGACAAGGCTACCTACCATTTAGAGCAAAATACCATGTTACTGTTCCTTTATGCAATATATATTTATTTTTTTATTTCTTATACACCTCATACCAAGGATGACAAATCAGGCCTGTTTGTCAAGTGAACATATTAGAAATACTCAGAATTCTTCTTGAGAATGATGCGCTTTCAATAGTTTAAACAAAGGCTGAAGTTTCCAGTCAGGCATTTGAGTATCTGCCTGGTATCTATCGAAGGACAGGATTAAACATAGACAAGCATTAGTCATTGAACATATGGTGTGTAAAATGACTCATTGTGAGTGAACACGACACATGCTTTTTGCATTTACTTTTGCACTCTGAACAATTTAAAAATATATGCAGGGCTACCAAGATTTTTAGTAACCCATACAGGCTTTTGCTAATACATCGTTTTTGTATATTTTTTTCTGTATATATTTTTCAGTATTTCACTGTGAACATTGCTTCGTTGTTGTTGTACGTTAAGTGTGCCAAATAAATGAAATGTTGTAAACAGACCTTTTAAAGTAGTCAAATCCTCTTAATTGGTCTTATGTTGGTCACTATATAGCAGTAGAGTTCAGTGTTTATTTACAGGGCAACCTGTAATAAGCTCAAATATCACAGAGCTGGCATCTCCTCTGTGTCTCATGTCCTCTGGTGACCCTGCTGTTGACTGCTGGCTCCCTCCACCAACACCAACAACACAAACAAACACATTTAGATGTCACTGACCTTGTTTCAACTTCCCAGCGTCATTTCTGGTCACGGTGACACAGATATCCTGCCTCAAGGTATTTTCCCTGACCCTAGCTATGGCACTGGGCTTGATGTTCACTGCTGGTTACAAGCCATCGGAAGCATTTTGTTAGAGGGTGATGAGGAAGTTGTCACAGAAGGCCTTTAGAAAAAATATGACAGAAAGTGGTGATATCTGTCCCTGAAGACTATACCTGGACTTGAATAGCTTTAGAAAGAGTTTAACAATCATTTCTTGGCTTTGTAGGTGCTCCGGCAGAGTATGTGTGCATGCCAGATCAGATATAAAATGTACAAAGAAATTCCACATTGATTTTCGAGCTCCCACTCATTCTTGCTGCCAGTAGATTTGTCCAATGGGTCATTACTTATCATGTCAAGTACACCAGGATGCAAACTTTTTTGGTCTTATTTCTGTTTAAAATAAACACAGATGTGTTTATATATAGAAGAATGTAGAAGTCACTTCTGATTAAAGAATTCGGTATCTGAGTACAGTTTGAGATGTAGTTGAGGTCTTATCTGAAACATATGAGAGATTTTATATTATTAGGCTTAGTCTGAGAACCAGAAAACATCTTTATTTGGTCTCCACTGAATCTCATTGCTGCACTTTTATTAAAAGAAAAATAAAGGTGCTTCATGATGCCGTAGAAGAACCTTTTTTGTTTAAATGTTTTCATAAAGAACTTTACATAGAACCTTCAGGGTTCTTCAGATTGTAAAAAGGTGAGAAAGAGATGTTTTTTTAAAGAACATTTGACTGTTTTTTTTTTTTTTTTGTGGAACCAAGAATGGTTCTTCTATGGCATCGCTGTGAAGAACCTTTTAAAGCACTTTTATTTTTAAGAATGTAATTAGGAGAAACAAAGACGTAATTAGATTTTTCTTTCTGTATTGTCTGAACAAAGAAACATAAAATAAATGTCTCTCTTTAGTATCTAGAAAAACCTGAGCACAGTTTTTCCCACAGACAAGACTTTCTCTGAAATTCTTCAGGACACAAATGCCAGATTTATTTGGGATATTTTCTCTCATGAGAAACAGAAAACAGCAAATGTCTCCATTAGGAGAAACAACTGAGACATTAAAACACCTAATTTGAGATCTTTCTTTTATATGGGATGTTGTGTTTTATTCAACAAAGAGACACAAATATCTTCCTTTAATATGTAGGAAACAAACAAACAAACAAACAAAAAAACATGAGCACAGTCTGAGACACAGATAAGACTTTCTCTGTAACTCTTCAGGAGACAAAATTAAGATTTTTAGGAGTATTTTCTCTCACAAGAAGCAAAAAACTTCAGCAAATATATCTATTTGGTCTCCATTTAAACCCTTAATTTGAGATCTCTTATTTATTTATTTATTTTCTTGTTTATTTTGTCTCCATATGGGAAGTTCTGTTTTACTCAAGAAGGACACAATAAATAAATAAATAAATAAATCTGAAAAGCATCAGAATCCATTTACTCTCCATGCACATTGCTGGAGAGATACAAATGAGACATTAACTAGATCGGATTTGAGATGTTTCTTTCTTGTGGGAATCTTCGTTATTCTATATATTTTGTCTAATAAAGAGACAAGAACTGTGTCTCTGCAAAGGAGAACAACTGATGAATGAGTTATATATATTTTTTCTATTTGTTTGTGTGAGTATGTGCAGCTCTTTTATTAAATATTCATCTATTACTGCCTCTTGTCTCACACAAAGAATCCCGTAAAAAGACAAAAGAAATGTCTGTTCTGATCTAAATGTATCGTGCTAACGTCAAAAGCCGGAGGAAATATTCACTATCAAAGTCATACGAGTTCAACTTAAAACAGCTCAATTTGAATGCTTGCTGTGTGTGTCTGCCTCAAAGAATCTATCAAAGTGCTACTGTTCTTCAGAAAGGCTCCAATGTTCTACAACAACAGTCCCTATGTAATCGGCGACATTACCTGAAGCGATCACAAAGCATTGCTGCTCGACTTAGTGAGTCCAAGATTTGAAAGAGAAATATTTTGATCTATGCTTGAGGCCATTAGCACCATCACAAGCCCTGTTTCCAGCTTAATAACATCACACTTACATGCAAGACTGGTTGACTAGAGCTGGGATATTCACACCAGGATTTTCATTATTTTTTTGTAAAATGTATTTTATTTTATTTATTATATTTATCTATCTATCATTCAGATTTATACATCTAATGATACTTTAAAAGGTTTTAAAAGAAGAGTAAAAAAAGCAAAAGAAAAATGTAAAGAACATTAATACAAAGTACTTTTTTTTCAGATAATTTGTTTTGCCATTTAATGTGATCACAAAAGCCAAATACTTAATTTTGGTAACATGTTCTTTTTATAATATAGCATTATATATATATATATATATATATATATATATATATCCTTTTCCATTGATTGACTGATTGTTACCTTATGTTGCAAGTCCCTTCATCAGTTTAATTCAACCAGAAACGTGCCAGGAGTTTCAGTAGAGCTTTACCCAACCTACCGTTTCTGGGAATTTTTTTTTGTTTTTGTAATGTTTTCGTAAGTTTTGAAAGTGTCAGACAGGCGGCTGACAGCTGAAGGTGATAGTCTGGGTAGGGCACGACAGACAAGGAAGCGACAGACCGCTGAGGACCCAGCAAGACCTCCTAGGACAGAAAGAAGTCCATATCTGTGTACTGACTCTGTGGTGTTGGTTTCATCCTTTTATCTCCCTTTCCGCGGTTGTTTTTTCCATGTTTCGCCACATGCGTTCTGCGGTGTTGCACTGATTTGATTTCCCAGCTCTCCTTTTCTGCTCTGCGTGACTTAATCAGAATGACAGTGTCTCAGAGCCCCGGGAAAATCTCTCCCTCTCTTTTCTTCTCTCTCTCACTCCGCAAGTTTACGCTGTCCGTGACAAACTCACAGTGGCACCTTTCCTTGTGTTGTGTTTCCATAGAGAGCCTTGTCATACACACTTCAACGTGTACACAAACCTCATTTCTGCTCCTTCCCATCAGTTCCTTCACTCTCTCTCTCACGCCTCTTAATTTAAACGTAGTATTTACTCCAAAATAAGAAGTATTTCAGATTTATTGGGAATATCTTCTATTATTCCACTATCAGCACTAACATAAAGGTCTTGGGGTTCTTCTGAGACTAAAAATGCTCTTAGCTCTGGAGAAGAACTGGTTGTTTTCCAGCCTGGAACCTGCTGTTATACGCTGCCTCAGTTCTTCAAGTAATTTCAATTCAAAAAGAGTGTTGTGAGACATAAAACTTTCGTAAACCCACATTCAGCGAGTCCTGCTTTTCTTTTTGTGATGTATCAAAGCACTTGCCCAAAGCTCAAATGCATGTTTTCGCTGTTTACTGTGTACACTTTTCGCTTTTTTGTTACCAAATGACGCCTTCTGCACTTTTCATGTTGAGGTCAAAGCACTCGTGATGCTTATTTCGAGCGCGCACAACCCTGACGCAAGTCATGTGAAAGGCTCAACACAGCAGTCTACATCTAAAGTACAGTTACATGCCACATTATTGCCTTTTTTCTATCTATAACACTGGTAAAGTCACAAAAAAAAAAGATCTCACTTGTTTGTCCCAGACAAAAAGACATTGAACTGGGACTTGCTGAGGTCTGTTACATTTACAGATGTTTCTCCTGAGGGCAAAAAGAACCTGTTATCCCTACATTCATAACAAGAGATTCAGAAGAGTCTACATATCAAAATGTGCTCAGATTTGCCAAGATCTGCAGACAAATGCCAGATCACAATATGAACTCAAATGCTTTTCATCAAATTCTAGACTGAAAGTAATCCAAAAAGCAAAAGTGATTTTAAGTAATCAAAAAAGATGCCAAGACTTCCTATCCATATATAGATCTGTACTCTTACTTTGTCTCATTTGTGTCTATTTTCATTAGGGCTGTCAGTTTAACGAGTTAACTTTATTAATTAGTTATGAAAAAATAACGGGACT
The DNA here is from genome assembly GCA_019740295.1 of Labeo calbasu. Classification (NCBI taxonomy): domain Eukaryota; kingdom Metazoa; phylum Chordata; class Actinopteri; order Cypriniformes; family Cyprinidae; genus Labeo; species Labeo calbasu. The sequence goes on from JAHKKF010518180.1 coordinate 21,858, forward strand.
AAAATATTTTAACGCACTGGCCCCGGCCTCAGGCTGTACCTCATCTTATATTTCATATAGTTGACTGTTGATGCAGAGCAAAAACTGCACAAATGCAGTTATGTCCTAAAATTCAAGATGTTGTGGCAAAAAAAAAAAAAAAATCCCCTATACGTGTTTTGTCTTTTGATATATATAATCACATACCACAGGATATCACACAGGCAGCACGAGCAATATGACACAAGTGTTGAATTTGTCCCGATCTATCACGAGCTTAAATGTGATTTTATACAACAGTTCAGTAAATAAGAAGTTGATATTGTGTTATAGTTTAAACACAACATTATATGTTTTGTTAAATTTTGCAGAGAACATATTACCTTTGAAGCCATAGCAGAATCGTTGCGCGTCTCCGAGCAACACAGCGGTGTTTAGTTTCTGAATGAATCCGCGATTTAAACGGACCATGTGAATCATTAATATTAGTGATTCAGAGAGTCATTTACTGAATCAGCCGTTTGAACGAATCGAAGACATTTACCGCCACCTGCTGGCAGATTTAGTTTCTTATTTAGAGTGTAATTTCATTAAATAATAATAATAACAACAACAGCAACAAAACAACAACAACAACAACAATAATAAATAAATAAATAAATAAATAAATAAATAATAAATAAGAAAAAGAATAAAAATAAAAACATTAAAAGGATAGTTCACCAAAAAATAATTTCCATCATCAAATAAAATCAATTTTATTGAACAAATTATTTTTTGCTAAAGCTACTTTTTGTAATGTCTGTTTGATGCTTTACACAACAGTGACTAAATGATCTTTTGGGAGTAATTTCTCAGCCAAATTTGATGTGCGATTGATTTGCAGTTAATTAGATTAAAAATGTAATCGACTGAAAGCCCTAATTTTTATATTTCCTAAGGAATTTTAGGAGAAACATCTGAGAAGAACAGCTACAAACAATACATTTATTCCACCAGGTAAGTAGATTTATTTATGTATTTTTATTATTATTATTTTAGAAAATGCCAGTAAGAGCTTAAGTCCTTTTAGTTATACATCTCTTCCCTTTGGATCCACGATCTGTTGCTCCAAAACAGTATGAGTTCAATTACACACAGCTGCACTGAAGTAAATGTAAGGTCATTAAATATTAAAACAGACCCCTGGAGACCCTTCAGTCATTCCATTTAGGTGGACAATTATTTGCGCTTAATTGTCCGGCGTTCACAACTAAAGCGCTTGACCCTTCGACACTCTGGCAGTGAGCGACAGGTCTGGCAGCCATATCTCGAACCCGTTTCGCCCGCAGCCCCTCTCTCGTTCAATTAGAGACAACAATACTCACACCTGTCAGCCGGACAGCATGTTGGCCACCTCACTTTCTGTCCTCCCCTGTTCCATCCGTCTTTCTCTCGCATTTCGGAAGAAGCATGGATTGCACATGTGGGGGTCCCTCTCCTCTTCTGACCTGTAAATACTGCAGGAGGTCTGGAGACTGATTCTGTCTGACAGCCCCTCTCCGACGTAATGTCTTCTGCCCTCCCTTTCACTGCCATCTCCCCTGCTCTCTTCCACTTGTCTAAGCATTTTAATGACATATGCTTGCAGGCTTTCTCCAGCCGCAGTCATACTAGTGGAGCGTGCCTTCCTCTGAGCGAGGGATGTTTGTGAAGGAAAGGAGAGGATGAGTTATGTGGACTGATTTTTGCTCTGTTTTCATTATAAGCAATGTCAGGAACGAAAACGCATTTTCCTTGCACAAAGTGGGTAATTTGCCTCAGTGATAGTCACTAACACCCGATCTTTTCTTCCGTCACTTCCCCCATTCTGTTCCTCATGCTATATTTCTTTTTCTCTTCCAGCCTCTCTTTGTCTTTTTCATCACATTCATTCCTTTGCCGCCTGATCATTTCAACTTTATCTTCCCAGAGTCTGTGTCTCACTGCGGTCTGTTGTACTAATTTATGAGAACTTTTTTTCTTAGTATGCTGCCTACATAGACTGCATTTTAAGATACCATTGGTGTGTATCAGATGGGAAGATAGATATATAAAAGTACAGTAGGACAGTCTTCCTTCTTTCCAGCAAACTCTGAGATCGTATCACATGTATCAACCCCAGAATGCATTGTTCTCAGTAAAAAATAATGATAATAATATTAATAATAAAATAATGCTATACAAAAAAAAACTGTATAGTGCCCAAGACAGTTCATTTGTGTTGCTGTAAATGGGATAAACTGCAATGCACAATATGAAAGCTCTAGTAAAGGAAGTCCCGCCTTCTAAATGAAAGAGCTAGTCATCATTTGGTAAAGTCATTACATCAGTGCTTTAATTTCATACTGTCAGGTGTTTTCATTTCCACAGAAACCCGAAACTTGTGCCTAGGACTGCATATGCATATTTGTCAGACCAATGTGAAATTTAATGTTGAATGCCATTAGAGCATAAAAAACAACATTTATTAGATGGTGCATACTAAAACCTGTTGCTGGTTTTAAATGCATTTTATAAATGTCAATATATTTTTTGAGAACAACTTGTTTAATCTATTTAATTCAATGTTGTATTGATACAAAATAGTAGAAATGTGCTTTACTATGTATGTATGTATGTATGTATGTATGTATGTATTCATTCATTCATTCTTTCTTTCTTTTTTTTATATTTATATCTTTACTAAACACTTCATAACTATTTTTCATTTTGTGGAGTTTATTTATTTATTTATTGCTAGTTTGTTTGAATTCAAAAACTATTTGTACAATCTTACACTCTACTGGTCTTTGGTCTGGGGGTAGACCTACTTGCTTTTTAAAAAAAATGTACATTTCTATGTAAATCACATCATATGAATTCATAAGAAATCTCCACCAGGAAGAACAGTTATGCTTTCTCATGGAATCACATTGAAAGCTATTAGCTTCATCAACACGCTAACGGAATAAGGTTCTGTATAGGGATTCTCAGATCTGACCAACGAGCTCCATTTTCCTGCAGAGTTTAGCTTTAACCCTAATGAAACACACCTGAGCATGCTAACCAATGTCTTTAGAATCATTAGATAATTATAGGTAGGTGAGTTTGATCAGGGTTGGAGCTAAACTCTGCAGCACACTGGCCCTCCAGATTTGAGGAACCTTGCATTAGAATGTTGTCTTAGGCAGTTGTCTATATAGGCATACAAAGAAGCTCAATAGGTTTTGGAACAGAGCTTTCTCTAGCTGACATTATTAAAGGGGTCATCGGATGCCCATTTTCCACAAGTTGATATGATTCTTTAGGGTCTTAACTAAAAGTCAATAATATACTTTTGGTTAAAAATTCTTAATGGTTGTGTAAAACAACACCCTTTTTACCTTGTCAAAATGAGCTCAGCAAAAATCATCCAATTCTGAGGGATTGTTCCTTTAAATGCAAATGAACTCCGCTCGCCCCGCCCCTCTCTTCTCTCTGCTGCTCTGAGAGATTGTTTACTTTAGCCGCATTTAGTGTGTTTAGCCACGAAACTTGCTAACTAGCACGTTATTAGGAAAGGTGATTGCAGAGATTCACAAAAAAAAAAAAAACAACAACCTTAAGCTGGATAATGAATGATTTGCGCAAACATAGACGGATATATATAGATCGGGAGGCGCATTCCATTCACAAACAAATGTAATCCACTGCATCTTCAGCGGCTCAAATGTCGGGAGTAAATGATGACCACTATGTTCATTATTACATCCAGCAACACAATACCTCAATCACTCAATCTGAGATATTCTTGTCTAACTTACATCCCTGCTCCGGCATCGAAACAATGGAGATCTGACTGTTACAGCTGATCTGAGGTAAGACGCTCATGTCAATCAACTATCGTGGGAGCGGCCTCTGTCGGTGTGATTACCGGATATTATTTTTACAGATTAATTAAAAACCACTGCATGGATTTTTATCATTATAGGGTAGATTTGTAGATACACTGCCAACACACATTAATGTTCAA
>JAHKKF010518181.1:0-11852 GCA_019740295.1 Labeo calbasu
CCAATGGTAAGTTGCAGAGGAGGGCATTTAGGTCTGTTTTAAGCTGTGGTCGACAAGAAATGTTGGCTATACGCTGATAAGAACCAACGTTAAGGTCAGTTTTGTTTATGTTGTTAAGGTTTTTGCATTGAAATAATGCACAAAAAACCAACCAACCAACCAGCCAAATAAGCAAACAAAGAACCCTGCAGAATTCAGTCCATTGACATGAACTATCAGTAAAATACTTCTAAAGCATTTATTAATCTTAGTTAATCTTAACATTTACTAATACATTAATAAAAAAAATAAACATTATTTAAAGATGAATTAATACTGTATCAAATGCACTGCATATTATATTACATGCATTTACATGAACTAATGGGACCTTATTGCAAAGTGTTACAACCTTTTCTGTACTTTCCCCCTAAGATTTATAAGATGTTTCAGTGTGATATTTGCTTATTTTTGTGTTTTGCACTTGTTACCCAAAACTTTTAAACTTTAAATTTATGCATTTGGCAGATGCTTTTATCGAAAGCAACGTGCATCGCATTCAGCGTTCATATTTGACCAGTTCTGGCTTAACCTAAATTTTAAACCCATGACCTTGTGTTTTACAGAGCTGTTTTTCAGTGCAATTAGTATGTGTGTGTGTATGGTGTGTGTTTGGTTATGTTAAGGTCAGTTTTGTTTATGTTGTTAAGGTTTTTGCATTGAAATACTGCACAAAAAACCAACCAACCAACCAACCAACCAACCAACCAAATAATAAAAAAAAAACCCTGCAGAATTCAGTCCATTGACATGAATTATCAGTGAAAAAATACTTCTAAAGCATTTATTAATCTTAGTTAATCTCAACATTTACTAATACATTAATAAAAAAATAAAAATAATTTAAAGATTAATAAATACTGTATCAAATGCATTGCGTGTTATATTACATGCATTTAGGTACATTAACTAATGGGACCTTACTGCAAAGTGTTACAACTTTTTTATGAAATTCTATACTTTTCCCCAAATTTTTAGGCATTTTAAAGATTTATAAGATGTTTTAGTGTGATTTGCTTGTTTTTGCATTTTGCACTTGTTCTCTACACAGAACTTTTAAACTTTATATTTATGCATTTGGCAGATGCTTTTATCCAAAGCAACTTGCATCGCATTCAGCGTTCATATTTGACCAGTTCTAGCTTCCCCTGGGTTTTAAACCCATGACCTTGTAGTTTCAATCACTGTTTTTCAGTGCATTTAGTATGTATGTATGTGTAATTGGTGTATGTTTGGTTGTTTCTCATAGCAAATGAGATACATATTTGAGATGCATATCTGTAGCAGTGAAGGGAAATGCATGAAATGTTAGTCTACTATTTGGTGTGCTTTGTTTTGTTTTCTGTAAGAAAGTATAGATCTGATAACTTCTTCTCATTTTTCCAATGGTAAGTCACAGARGAGGGCATTTAGGTCTGATTTAAGCTGCGGTTGACAAGAAATGTTGGCTAAACACTGATAAGAACCAGCGTTAAGGTCAGTTTTGTTTATGTTGTTGTTTTTGCATTGAAATAATGCACAAAAAATGGCAGAATTCACTTCATGACATGAACTAACAATGAAAAATAGTTCTGAAGCATTTATTAATAATGTTAATCTCAACATACTAATGCATTATTAAAATCGAAAGATGCATCTCTTAATATTATTTAAAGATGAATAAATACTGTGTCAAATGCACTGCATATTATATCACATGCATTTGCGTACATTAACTAATGGGGCCTTACTGCAAAGTGTTACAACTTTTTCTATTAAATTCTATACTTTTCCACTAATTCTTAAAGATTTTAAATATTTATACAATGTTTTAGTGTGGTATTTGCTTGTTGTTTGTATTTTGCACTTGTTATCTACCCAGAACTTTATATTTATGCATTTGCCAGATACTTTTATCCAAAGCAATTGCATGCAATGTAAACATTTTATCAGTTCTTGTTTTCCCTAGAAATCAAACCCATGGCAATACCATTTCTAGTGCCATTTTTCTGTGCATTTTGAGTTTATGTGCATTATAGGTGTATATTTATATGTTTGTCATACCAAATGATGACAGGTAATAAATATATCTGTAGTAGTTTGTAAGTTGTGAAGAGAAATGCATGAAAGCGTTCCAGTTTTGTTCACTAGGTCTCCAAGACATTTCATTTTCGTTAAGAAATCTGGACCAGATATCTTTTTTCTTATTTTGGAAGTCAGACAGGAGGGCCCTTAGGTCTGATTAAAGCAGCAAGACAAGAAATGTTGGCCAGACACTGCTAAAAACCACCGTTAAGGTCAGTTTTGTTTATACTGTGAAGGGTTTTGCTTTGAGATACTACACACAAAAGTGGTCCTGTTAGTAAGTTCAATCAATTGACTTTTAAATTGAGAATATCTTTACATTTTCCCTAATTTTGAAATTTCGAAATTGTGTTTTAGCTTTTTTTTTTTTTTTGGTTTCCGTGTCCTTTTAAACTTTACATTTGCATTCATTCAGTTTTACTTGTCCTTGCACACAAAAGTGACACAACTGTTGAAGTGAATTCACTCCATGCGCTTCTTGGTAACACATTACCATGAACTAACAATGAACAAAGCTTCTAAAGCATGTATTAATTGTAGTTAATGTTATTTTAACATGCATGAAAGTATTACTTTTGCATGTTGGACTTGTTGCTTATTCAAAACATGTAATGTTTGCATTCACATTTATGCATTTACAAATGCTTTTATGCAAAGCAACTCACATTGCATTCAAGATTGATATTTTATTAGTTTAGTTTTCCCTGTCTGCTGTATTTTTGGATACGTTTCTCATAGCAAACAATGGCAGGTATGTTTGTAGTAGTTTGTGTGTTGTGAAAGGAAATGCAAGTCTCCGATGTTTTATTTTCTGTGAGAAGCATGCACCAGATATCTTTTAGTAAGTCACAGAGGAGGGTCCTTAGGTCTGATTAAAGCTGTAGCCGACAAGAAATGTTGGCTAGACGCTGATAAAAACCAGTGCTAAGGTCAGTTTTGTTTACGCTGTGAAGGTCTGTTTAAAGAAAACTTCCAGCCATAGACAACACAGACTAAAAGAGGCTGGGAATATGTGATCTCTTTCCTTGAACGGGCTCCTCTGATGTTCTTCTGTTTGGAACGATGCACACGGGAACCGTACATCTCACGTCGGATCTATTTCATCTGCAGATCTGAGTGTGTTATGGAAACATTGCACTATGTGTCGACCGACACCTCCTACATACAGAGCTCCTGTAACACCTCAGAAACACAGACGATTGTCCTGAGACAACACATGCTGCTCTTACACGCATTACTCAAAGGCTTCGGTTACACGGATGGAAATTACGACAGCCACAAATTATCAATGGCACAGCTGGCAGTCCCATCTGGTGGATGGCTCTCGGTGATCTCACTGATGTCGCTAGAATATCATGGGAATTCAAATCCATGTTTTCCCCGTGATGTGTCGCAGGAAAGAGCCGACGGGAACATGTGAACGTCTCTGATCCTGAAACAAACAACTGTAGGGAATGTGTGGACTTTGCATGAACTTTGATTTGTCAGTAGAGTTTGAGGCATTGTTGAGATCTCTTCTGATATTCCAGAGCATAAATATTGAGGATCTGTTGGAAAGCTAGAAGACGTATGTCTTCATCTGATCACATTTCTGTCAAGGAGAAACAGAGATAGTAAAGAGATCTCATTTGTGATTCTTCTCTCCTATGGGTTGACTTGCTTCAGCATTTGGCCTTCAGTGTGTAAAGTACAAAGTCAAAAAGCAGCTCGTGGCAATGCTGAAAAGTTTAGAATGGAATAGTGCTCGCAATAATGACAATAATAATAATAATAATAATAATAATAATAATAAAAATCACTCAAAAAAACGTTTTATTTATTTAAATTGTAATACTTTATTGTGTTTAAAAAGGACATATCACACCAGAACGGAAGGCCAATTTGAATGCATTGCATAATTTATATTATATTATATTATATTTAGGGCTATCAGTTAGTTAAAATTTTTAATCTAACTAAGATTAGCTTAAATCTTAATGTAATTAATCACAAAATAAATTTGACTGTGAAAATACCCACAAAACATTATTTAAAGCTATTTTTGTGTTAAATGAGAAAGTGTCAAGTAGAAAATACAAATTGTAGCTTTAAAAAGAAATATTTATAGTATATATAGTATTTTGTATAGTGCTCATGCAATATTTTGCACTTATTTATTTATTTAAACACAATAGAAGGTCAAGTTGAATGCATTGCATAATTCATATTACATTACATTATTAAAGTTCTTTATTAGTATACATGCATTTACATGCAATATCGCCAAAACATTACACAAAACAAGTAATGACAAGGAAATTAAATATACAATATAACAATAATAAATAATTTATGCAACATTCTTTACTTGCATAATAATACACTAAAAAAAAAACGTTTATTATTATTAGTATTATCAGTTTTGAAAACACTGCATAGTATTTTTATGGAAACTAGGACTCATTGATGAACAAAAAGTTCATTTATATGAAACTACATTTTTTTGTAACACTATAAATGTTTTTACAGTCACTTTATAAAAATGCAATGTGTTTTAGCAAAATAAAAAATTTCTTCCTGAAAAAAAAAAAAAAAAAAAAAAAAAAACACACACACACACACACACACACACACACCAATAAAGTGGTATTAAAAAGGTCATAAGTAATGAATAAAAATGAGGTAAAAAGTTAAAAAAAAAAAATAAATAAAAAAATTACAATGCACAATATGCACATTTTCTGTATGCATCAAACAACCACATGATTGTCACATATCATGCGAGAAAGGGGCGAACAAAGACGAAGGCCAAAGATAAAGTCTTTAACATAATCCACAGGGAAAAGCCAAAGCAGGTAAATCCACAACAGGAGGGTAGAAACAAACATGTACACATTGACGAGACCAGACAACAAACACAGCACTGAAGGCAACTTAAATACACAGGATAATGATACACAGAGAGGTGTGGGTGATTAACTAATAATGACTTGACAAAGACAGGAACAGGAAGGACCAAATATGGGCAACAGAGGGAGAAACCAACTCAAACAGTCCACAGGGGTGTGACAATGATGAATGAAGAAAAATTCAGCATGAACTTTAGCATCACTTTCTTTACTCATTTGATTAAACGGACAAATATTAAGACATTTTACCATAAATGAAATGCAAAACAATTTATCTGCAATTTACCAAAAAAGTTTTGCCTATTTCTGGTCTGAATTAGACATGCATGTGGACGTGATGCATGCATGAAATCATGTGACACCTACGTAGCAAAACTACTGTTTGAAATAGTATTATGTGTTGCATATTGCATACTGTTTTACATACTATTTTAAAAACCTTCTACACAATATATAGTGCATTGCACTGTATTTGTTTAGTAAGCAATATTCCTTTTTAAAACATTAAAAATGAAATGTAGTGAGGTCAGTGTGGCATACTGTTAAAAAACATTTAGTGCATGACTAAATGTGGCAGTGTAAGTATTACACTAATAACCAATTCAAAAGTTAAGGCAGACACTGCTGTGTTTTTCAGAATGTATTCTGAAGCCTAGTAGAACAATGTTATGACTTTAAAAATAATGTTGTTGGCTTATAACCTCTGCATTTCTCATAATCATTATTATTGTACATTATTGTTCGCAGCCAATTAACATTGACCTCACTGTGGATGTTTCACTTCTGGGGCAAATCAATCCCACACATTTCCATCTGGTTATTGTGACCCGTGGTCGCACTTGCGGAAATTTAAAGAAATACGGTTTCAGAGAACTCGGATAAACTATTTAATTCTCTGTCTGTCTACGCTGTATTGAGATTTTATAAAAGAAACATGAATCGACAAGTCTTCAGCTGCTGAGATTCTGTATTTCCGTCATATAGCGAGTGCTCAGTGCATACAATGAGATAAAAACATTAATTCACACAAAGCAGACAGGACAAACATACATAATTAACAATACAGATTCATAATGAATGAGCTCCAGTGACTAATCTGTGCAATTATCCAAAGCTAAAGTGAAGCGTCTCTTCAACCATCTTATCGCATTTGACACCGAATCTGACACTCGTGTCTATCTCCCGAGACCGAGTACTCAATTGTCCGGCACTATCCTGTTGGCTACAGTTCATTTGCTACATATTTAATATCCCTTTAGTATTTCTCCGAGATGGAGATGAGCATATTCATAGTCTCTAACAGAGATGCTTAACTGTGACGATTAATGGATATCAGTGACTCTCTTTGTATGCGACACCATACTGCGCTTTGATTTCTGAATTCTTTATCATGTATTGTCCTCGCTGAACTGATGAATATGCTGGAAGGAGGGAGATGAAATCTCGAGTTTTTCTTTTTGAAATCCTGCTTATTTCCTCTGATGACATCATCTCAAACCTTCAGGTCGTTTTCACACTTAAGGTCGTGTTTGATGCAGAATCAAGTTTGTTTACCATGAGAGTTTTGCCTTGAAAAAACCACATTAGAGTCCAGGCTGGTTTCACACTTGGTAAAGGTCTATTTTTTAACCAAGGCTCATTGGAAAAATGTGTTTTGGTCAACATTTCTGTGAAATTCTATGATATTTTTATGTATGTCTGTATTTATTTGTCTGTGTATTTATTTATTTTTATGTTGTTTGTTGTACATATCGTGGCAGTTCAGGAAATTTAATGTCTGGCTGCTGGTGCATAAAATTTTAATACTACATGACAAACATGAGAAAAAATAAACATCACACCAGAATTGCATTGCATAATTAATATTATATTATATTATATTATATTATATTATATTATATTTGAAGTTCTTATTCGTAATCACAAGAAAATATACAGTAAAACACTAATAAATAATTTGCATTTGCTGGAGCAATCATGGCATTTTACTCGTTTGCTTTAAGTCTTTAAGCTGTTTTATTGTGGAGCTTGTTGACTAAGGGCTGATTCTAGACATTTGGAGGTCTTAGGCAAAATTTATGTTGGACGCCTCCCACCCCCAGTAAAAAGCACTTGAAACAGATATGATTTCTAACCTTTTTATTTGCACAACATTTCATTTTTTAAATTAGTATATTTTTACGCACATAGCACTGATCAAAAGTTTGGACACATTACTATTACTATCAAGTAAAATGCATTTATTTGATCAGAAATACAGAAAGAACTATAATATTGTAAAACGTAAACATTTTTTTAGATTTGCATAATGGTTTTCTGTTTTTTACCATACTCTAAAATATCTATTTCTGTGAGTCATAGCTGAGTTTTCAGCATCAATTTAACCACATGATGAATGAAGAAAAATTCAGCATGAATTTTAGCATCACTTTCTTGACTCATTTGATTAAATGGCCAAATATTAAGACATTTTACCGTAAATGAAATGCAAAACAATTTATCTGCATTTTACCAAAAAAGTTTTGCCTATTTCTGGTCTGAATTAGACATGCATGTAGACATGATGCATGCATGAAATCATGTGACACCTACGTTGCAAAACCTCTGTTTGAAATATTATTACGTGTTGCATATTGCATACTGTTTTACATACTATTTTAAAAACCTTCTACACAATATATAGTGCAATGCACTGTATTTGTTTAGTAAGCAATATTCCTTTTTAAAACATGAAAAGTAGTGAGGTCAGTGTGGCATACTGTTAAAAAACATTTAGTGCATAACTAAATGTGGCAGTGTACAGTAAATACTGCACAGTCTGCATTATTGCACTAATAACCAATTCAACTGAATACATGTAACCTAGAACACAATATTGTTACCAGAAAGTCTTCAAAAGTTAAGGCAGACACTGCTGTGTTTTTCAGAATGTATTTTGAAGCCTAGTAGAACAATGTTATGACTTTAAAGAGACATGCTGTTGGCTTATAACCTCTGCGTTTCTCATAATCATTAATATTATTGTACGTTATTGTTCGCAGCCAATTAACATTGACCTCACTGTGGATGTTTCACTTCTGGGGCAAATCAAACCCACACATTTCCATCTGGTTATTGTGACCCGTGGTCACACTTGCGGAAATTCAACGAAATACGGCTTCGGAGAACTCGGATAAACTATTTAATTCTCTCTGTCTGTCTCACTGAATGGAGCTTTTATAATATGCAATTAACACATCTTTATGAATAAATGTATCAATTTCTTGAAAAAAAAAGCTCTGAATTGCAAAATTTTTAACGGTATTGCTACAAAAGATTTCTATTTTAAATAAATGCTTTTTTTGTTTGTTTTTACTTTTTTATTTCTTAACTTTAAATATTACTGGGGTTTTTTCTGTATTTTTGATCAAATAAATAGCTGATGAGCATAAGAGACTTCTTTAAAAAAAAATTAAAAACTGTAATGTGTCCTGTACGTACGTATTAATCAAACTTTATCTAAGGTAATCTCTTTTTTCTCTGTTGAGGATGTTATTATAGCCATGATATTATTATTATTATTATTATTATTTTGCAATATTTTTTTTCTGAAAGTAAGTGTTATGTTTGAGCAATAATGTAATCATCATCAGCACAATTTAGAAGTAACACACATTTGAGGTACTTTTTTGAAGCATTAAAAAAATGCTTTTTGAATTTGAATGTAACTTTTTTGTTTTTACATTCTAAGCTGTTTTCCTGGTCAGCTCCCAATGCGACGCCATTCACTGTACGCGCAAATTCAAAGCGTCGCATCTGTGCACGCTCTTTTAAACTCGTAATAAGGTGATGAATGATCTGTCCAGAAATTATGCCGATCCACAGAACAAGTTTGCAGTATATTTATAATACATTGCAATCACTCCAAAATAGTTGATGGCAACTCATACAGCATTAGAAGCTGTACTTCCTTGCCTATTTAGCCTTTTTCTTCAGCGCCTGAAGGATGCATTTGTTACGCAAACTTTCAGAAGGTCCTGGACCCGCTTTGAACTCAATTCAACAATATCCAGTGAACAATGAGGCTAGTATTTTGCTGCCCGTCTTGACTGGTGGACTGGCGTATAGGGACGTATAGGAGGCCCCTCCTCAAAGCCTGAGGCACAGGCAATGGCCTGCTCTGTCTATAGCAAGTGCCGGCTGTGTGTTGACTCTTTCATTGAGACTTGAACCAGAGTTAAACACTGTACCAGGTGCGCTTCCGAGCAAGTTTACCACACCAGAAAAGCCATGCATATGGATCTGGTTATGTGATGCAAATGTCAAAATGCATTCATTTCTAAACCATGCACTATGGCAAAAGTATTTTGAGGTCATGGCATAGCATTGTGCAAGGAACCGTGCAAAAATGAAGAGATATTAATCGATAATCTGCTTTTGTAATCATAAGACAGTTGACATTTTCCTGCATTTTAGCTGGAAACTGAATTGTATTTATAGTTTGTTTTTCTTTTGCAAAAAACGAAACAAAAAAAGTTATACAAAAATGCAGCTCTAGTTGTAATCTTGTTTCAGACTGCACTTTTTAATCTGAATTGTGATGCATTTAGGTGAAATGCACGTGCACAGAACAACACTTGCTTTGTCTGTTGCAGATGGATTGAGAGATGCAAAAAATGCTGTTTAATGAGAGGCAGAGAAATTAAGTGACAGTATGTGTTTCTGGAGCATGCAAAGAATGCTTTGCATTTGATTACTACTTTCATTACGCTAAACGTAGTTCAAAAACATGTCTCAAGACACCCTCTGGAGCTCATGATCGTGCTTGCACTGATGATGCAAGTTCAGAACCGAATAAAATTATGTAAAAGAGACCTGCTGGGATCAGGGTGGACAAACTGTTGTGAACGTGTGGCTTTATACACCTCTGGGTGGCGGTAACCCGTCTGTGTGCTCAACTCGTGCGATCCGAGCCCCTCTCCCAGAGGTCGGAGGTTTGATCTCAAGTGGGAAGCGGGATTGAGCCGAGCGCTTGAGAGATCCCGAGATCATAATCTGGCTTTATCACTGCTGTGCTTTGGGTCAAACGCTTAACCTGGTGTCTCCCCATAGGGACCGCCTCTCAAATTGACCCTATATAAAAGTGTCTGCTGCTAAATGTCAAATTATCTAAATCTGTCCTAGCTCAATTAAAGCCACAGGTGCTGCAGGCTCAGGTCAATGATCGAGGCGAAATTAATTCAAGTCACATACAGAATATATTTTTAGGTCATCTCAGGAGAGGAACTTCAACGCTCTGCTTCAGAGTGAGAATTTGCACTTGATGTTTTTATTCTTTGTAGTCTCATTCTTTGAGGTTGTAAATTTAAGCACAGTCTTTCGAAGCTTCACAGATACTTATGAAGTGCTTTTATTTAATTTGAAAAGGTAACTGCTGTTTCGAGTTCTGAGAAATTTTAAATGTATAAATGAAGAGATAATGACCTTATTTATTAAACTGTCAAAAATGGTTGCAATTTTCAGAGATTTAAAATAATTTAAATCTTGCTATTAACTGTATTAATGATTGAATTATTTTTTAATTAAGACAGCATTTAAAATATGTTTGAAATATTTAAGAAAAATAATGAATTAATAAATCATATTAAATCATAATAAATTATATACATACATACTGCAATTTTTTTTTTTGCAATTTTCTGAGATTTTATTAAAATCTTGCTATTAACTATATTAATGATTAAATTACTTTTTAATTAAGGTTTTTACTTTAAATAAAACATTTAAAATATGCATTACATATTTAAGAAACATAATGAATTAATAAATCATATTAAACCATAATAAATCATATACATACATATACATACTGCATTTTATTTTTTGCAACTTTCTGAGATTTTTTAAAATCTTGCTGTTAACTGTATTAATGATTAAATTACTTTTTAATTAAGGTTTTTACTTTAAATAAAACATTTAAAATATGTTTGAAATATTTAAGAAAAAGAATGAATTAATAAACCATATTAAATCGTAATAAATCATATACATACATAAACATACTGTAAAAATGTTTGCAATTTTCAGAGATTTTTTAAAATCTTGCTAACTGTATTAATGATTAAATTACTTTTTAATTAAGGTTTTTACTTTAAATAAAACATTTAAATTATGCATGAAATATTTAAGAACACAATGAATTAATAAATCATATTAAATTATAATAAATCATATACATACTGCATTTTTTTTGCAATTTATATATATATATATATATGAAAGTTTACAGTTTTATATATATAAAAGTTTACAAAATTTACAGTATGTATATATATATATATATATATATATATATATATATGCCATAGTGTTAATAATCCAGTTCTAATCGATAATGTCGAAGTGTCTGAGTTTGCTGGGTTCATTTTTCTGAAGTCTGGTATAACCTTTTAAAGAAATATTTTAAATTATGGGTTTTGCAGAGCAGGAACGAACCCAGTAACCAAATGAAGGCCTGTACAAACATGTATGCAAAGTATGAATAATTTAAAAGGCACTTTGAGAATCTGGACCAACAGATGGATTTATTAAATCATCTGCACCAAAACCACTTACAAACAGCGACAAACTGCAAAAATTGAGCTCGGGAGACTGAAAAGCACTCAGTCCAAATGACGACAGTGTCCTGTTTCTGAAAACGGCACAGCTTCTCTGTATTTTGTAGTTTTAGCGTCTGAAGAACCAGATAAGGCTTGTTTTGCTGAGGTGGTTGCAATCTCATAGACCTTTGCTTATGTGAGTAACCTTTTCAGAGGACTTGTAATTAATAGCAGTGCTTGTATTGGTGCTTTGTGAACACACTTTTCATTATTTTCACGTCAT
>JAHKKF010518182.1:0-14250 GCA_019740295.1 Labeo calbasu
GGACCAGGAAAGGACCTCACGAGCCAGGACTTAAACTTAGGTCAGCCACATACATGTCCAGTGGTCTTTCTGGAGACCCGCTGTCCAGCAGAGTTTAGCTCCAACCCTAATCAAACACACCTGAACAAGATAATCAAGGTCTGAAGGGTTACTAGTAAGCTACAAGCAGGTGAGTTTTTATTAGGGTTGTAGCTGAACTCTGCAGAGCTGCGGCTCTCCAGGTCTGGATGTTGGCCACCCCTGGTGTACATAGACCCTGTCCCAAATGGCACACTTAATGTGTACTTACGACAGGGATAGGCAACATCGGTCCTGGAGTGAGTGAAGATTTCTTCGTGCCTTCGATGTACATTTCCGCTGAGCCCGCACTGAGATGAGCTCCGCGGCAGACTTCTAGACTCACAGGAAAACCGCAAGGGTTTATGGTGCAATTTGGGACAGGGCCATTGTTTGTATACTCATTATTGCGGTGCATTATGGGATTGAATAAGTGCACTCAATGTCCACTACAAATGGCTGTTTCCTCAAATAGAGCCTTGTTTAAGGGTACGAGGCAAATTTGGACACAGCCTGGGTCTCCAGAAGCAGGGATAAAGATCATGGAAGAAGGTCATGGCCATTGGACCGTGGCTCTAACATTTGATTTGAGTACATCTGTGGCATATTCAGTTGATTGAACATGATATGGAAAGGCACAAAATAAAAGGTAATATCTTTTAAAATACCCTAAGACGCATATAAGAGCAAAAACAAAGACATGGGGTCGAAAGAACTCCCTGCAGATTTCAGAGACAAGATTGTGTTGAGACACAGACATGAAGAAGACTACAAAAATTTCAGCTGCATTAAGGCTTCCCAGTAGCACAGTGGAATTTTTGAAGAATTTTGGAACATCCAGGGGCCAGTTGCATAAGCCACTGGGACTAGTCTTAAAAAGTTAGTCATCTGGGTTTTTTTTTCAAGATACCGGTCAAAATAGTTCTTACAACATAGTCCTTAACGTAAGTGGCTGTGTTTATGCAACTGACCCCAGGACTATTCCTAGATCTAGCCGTGGTTTGATGACCCTCAACTCCAAGCATCATTTTTGGGGGAAACCAGGCATTGCTCATGACCTACGCAACGGCATTCTATTTGTGAAGCATGGTGGTTAGTGATGGTTATTGTGGAATTTGTCAGGGTGGAATGAAAGCTGAATGCAGCCGAGATATTCCCAAGCACTCAAGACCTCAAAAGGACAATGACACTAAGCACACAGGCAACCCAAGAGTGGTTTAGGGTCAACTCTGTGAATGTCCTTGAGTGACGTAGCCAGAGGCTTGACTTGAACCCAATCAAACATCTCTGGAGAGACCTGAAAATGTCTGTGCCTGATCCACCTGACATAGCAGGAGAGGATCTGATACAAAGAAGGGCAGAAAATCCCCAAATCCTTCTGCTCAAAGATTGTTGAATCATACCCAAAAGACTTCCGGCTGTAATCAGAATTCATCTGTTAATGTGATATTTCAGGGGCTTTTTCTTTGTAATAGATTTGCTAATAGGTACTTTCCAAATGGACAATTTGATTACCTCTAATAAAACACTGGAAATCCTATAAGAAAATACACATAGAAAAAATACACATATATATTTTAGTAGTAGTCAGATGCAGAGACCAATAACTATTTTCAGACATACATTTCAGCCAGAATCTAGAAAAGCATTGCCAGTTACCAGACAGTTTACCATCTAAGTCATCAAAGATGAAGCAAGAGCGTACAAAGATATATTTAAGCGAGTCTAACACTCAGCACAACTGAAAGTCTTATTCTGATATTATTGCTAATGCTGTTTTTCTTTGTATCTCACAGCAGGAGAAGCCCAAACTGATCGACCCTCTGGACTATGAAGCTGTGATTTCAGAGCTTGAACCTGAGTTCAGAGAAGATCCCCTTCAAGATCTCCTGCTGTTCCCAGACCTCGACTTCACTGTGAGTGCTTTGCTCTCTCTTTGTGTTTATCTGTGGTGGTCACACATTTAAGTCCCACGGGAACGTGTGGCTTTGTCATTTTGAAAATGCTCTAAAAAGGGTCTTTTCTGAGAGGTGTGGAAATTTACAAAAAGTCATCAAGTAGGTGTTGAATGACTGTGTGCTTGTTTGCGTATGTGTTGAAACTTCTCCCTGTATGCAGCAATGAAAACAGCAAAGGCCTTTCAGACCACATCCTCTTTCACACATATATAGATCTGGGCTTTACATGGCACAAATATAAACACGGCTTGTGCGTCTTTACTCATTGAGCACGCAAAAAATATATAACACCTCATATTGGCTATGATGTGCTGTGTTCATAATGAAAAACGGAGAGTTTAAAAGCAGAAAGGCAGAGATGCAGGCCAACAAATCAGTAATCAAGCTGAGTAACCAAAAGAAACCGGCAGTAGGGTAACACTGGGCATGGTGAATATATACACACGAGGCTAATGAATTCCAGATGCAGCATATCAAGAATCCATGTCAGCATGCGGGTGATTGGGACCTCTACTGGTGGATGCTAGAACTGTTTTGCTGTTGATATTACAACTAGTAATATATTTTTGGAGTCTGATGGTCAGTATAAACAGTCATAGTGTGGAAACTACTGCGTAATTTTTCCAAAATAAAAGCACATGTGGCTGGGGAAGCTACATCTTCCCTGAAATCAGATCCTCTAAGTTTGGCAAAAAAAACAAACTTGCTGCGGTACACAGGGGAAGGCTGTTTTTTTTAATGGATGCCAATGGAGGAGAAGCTTCAGTGTGTTGAATGAACTTCAGATTATGTTCAAGATGTTTGCCATTATACGTTTGTTTTGGATTTGTCTTTTTTTTCGGGAGTGCTGTTTTATAGTAGAAGTCACAGATAGTTTTGAGAAAGGTAGGACTGAGTTTATAGCACTTCATTTCTGTGGTATCCATAAATAGTAGGCTCGTTTGAGATGAGCAATATTGCTCTGATGTCATGCTGATGTATGCAAAAAACTCTCGAGACGGCTGAGCCAGATGGTGCCGCTGCTTTCCTCCGACTGCGCTGACTATAGGCAGAATAGGAAGTGACTTGCTGAAGACGCATCTTAAAGAGACAATTCAAACTTTGGTAAATCTTCAATGCACAATTTAAGTATACAGCTGCAATCAAATTATTGGCTCTTAATTTTCATGTTCAAAATTGTTCAACCCCCAAATGTAAAATTTGGTGCAGAATCTATTATTCATTTAAACCACCAATAGACGTGTTTGGAAGCTTCTGTCACTTCTCTATTGCAACCTTGGCCCATTCCTCACCTGAAAAGCTTTCAGATCACTGATAATCTTTGTTTTTCACTTTTTTCCACTGCTTTTTTCAAATTCAACCAAACATTTTCAATGAGAATTAATTCTTGAGACAGAACAGGACACTCAAGAAAATTCTGTGACTGATCCCTGAACTAAGCATAAGTAGATTTGGATGTATACTTTGGGATGATTGTCCTGCAGGAAAGTCCATTGATCGTTACCCTTACCAAAAAGTAGTATATTTCAAGTTTATTTTTTGAAGTATACTTAAGTAAAGTTCAAGTATATTTTTTGAAGTATACTTTATGTAGTAAGTATACAGATATTAGTGTATTAGTAGTGTAATTGTAAGTGTACTACTTCAATACTCCTTGGGACTTATAGGTATACTGATAGTTTACTAATTAAATACATGTAGTAGCATTTTTATTACACTTTGAAGTATAACCTCAGTAAACTACTAGT
The DNA here is from genome assembly GCA_019740295.1 of Labeo calbasu. Lineage (NCBI taxonomy): Eukaryota > Metazoa > Chordata > Actinopteri > Cypriniformes > Cyprinidae > Labeo > Labeo calbasu. The sequence goes on from JAHKKF010518182.1 coordinate 3,764, forward strand.
TTAGTAGTTTTATACTGCAAGTATACTACTTTACATCATACTTTAAGTATACCACTATGTCCCTACTTAAGTATTATTTTTGTATATATTTTGTTAAATGAATATCTGAACATCCAAAATATCAAGAAGAAAGAAAGATCATGGTATCTGCTTGTAAACAAAAACATTTCATTCTAGCGTCATGCATTCATTTTTATAAACACTTGAATGTGGGTAAGTTTCAGTCTCAGATAAAGAAATAAACAATGTTTTGAACAAAAAAGCTGAAAAAAGACTGAACTAGATTCAGAGTGATAATCAAAACATAGATGGAGCTGATCAACACCAATAAACACCAATTTATTTCTTAACGTTACACAGTTTTGATGCTGTTTTATGTCTGATGATCATGTTAGATTACATATGGAAGCATCTGTTGTTTCGATTTCTTCTTGGCTTGTGTTTTGGAAATTCTGTACAAAAGACGTGTAATAGCGCCCCTACTGTATGACAATGAAAACATGGATTCTCTAAGCTTAGTATAGTATAGCTTACATATATTTAGACTTTTTCTAAGTATAAGTCAAGTATACTTAAATATTATTTTAAGTATATCTCTGAAAAGTACATAAAGCACGTTTCTGAGAAGTACTTGAAAAGTAGACTGAAAGTATTCTTGCCTATTTTTAGTTTAAAAGAAGTATACTAGCAGCACACTTAAATAAACTTCTTTTTTGTAAGGGTAGCTTCAGTCTTTGGACCAAAAGCATCACAATTCTTGCCAAAATGGCCTGACATTTCAAAGAATCCATGATCTCCCTGTTGAATAATCCAGCATATGCTGGTTAGGTTTTGAAGCATGGCTGCTGGTTTAAACTGGTTAAAGCTGGTCCTTAGCTGGTCATGTGCTGGTTATGTGCTGGTCATTAGCTCGTCCTAAGAAGGTCCTGAGCAGGAGCTAGTTGCTTAGGACTTGCTTAGGACCAGCACATGACCAGCTAAGAACCAGCTAATGACCACCTTAAACCAGCTCAAACCAGCAGCCATGCTTCAAAACATACCTAACCAGCTTATGCTGTTTTTTCCACAGGGTTCCTTCATAGTCATGATTTCCACTTTCTGCAATAGTAAAACAACCCCATAACAGGACTGGTCCACCTCCATGTTTGACGACGGAGATGGTGTTCTTCTGCTCATAAGATTTGCCTTTTTTGCACCCGACGTACCGCTGATCCATAGGTCCTAAAAGTTCCAATTTGGTCACATCACTCCATAAAACATTCATCCAGAACTCCACAGTCTATCCAAACTAATTTTAGCATATTCAAGAAAGCCATCTTTGACCTTTCATTGGGTCATCTTGAAAGTCTTTGGCTGTACATTGTACAGTATGTTCTCAATTGTTCTGATCAAACAAAACATGATATTGTGTGTTTTCTTAAACACTCTAAAAGTTTTTCTGGTATAACACATTGTAAGCTAAGGATGTGCCAGCTGTGTCTCTAGGAACTTTGAATGCCTTGGAAGCCTTCATATAGCCTTAGACTTTCTAAAGTAATAAAATAATTTCTTCTCTATAGCTTCTCTACAGCTTTTGTGAGAGCTCTGTTAACTTTGTGATATTAGCTACTCAACTTCAGCACATCCATGGGCAATTTTGTTCCCCACCATGTTGAATAGGGGTTGAATAATTATGACATAGCTGTATTATTAAAAATTCTAGAGCTCAAAAATATTACATTATTTATTGACATTATCACTTTTAATATGCCAGTAATCTGTTATAGAGGCAATCTTTACAAAGTCCTGAATCTTTAGAAAAACTTGTATTTGTAAAGTGCTGCAGTCTATGGCGGGTTAAATATCAGCTGCAACTGTATATATTTAGAAATCTTGTATTTTATTTTATTTTATTCTTTTTCAATGTTGCTCCACTGAAAGTCCAGGTGATCAAAACTTAGAAGGTCCAAAACATCATAAAGGTATCATAAAATTAATCCAGCAGAGCAGTTTACTCCAAGTCTTATGGAGAAATACAATTGCTTTACATGATGAACAGATTTAATTTAGGCTTTTACTGATATATAAACACACATATATAGAGTGCATCACATAGGGTAAACACTGAAGCTCCTGTGGCATATGTTACACACATGAGCATGCACCCATTCACCCATGTTTGAGCAACCATGTTGATGATATGTGATGTACTCTGTATGTTGATGTTTTGTTCTCTTTTAAAATGTTTGATTGCACATGTGTCATTGTCGCTTTGCTTTTAGTGTGCCGCAGCGAGAAGAAACAGGCTTGTGAAATTGTGCACTGAGTTCCTGTGCTACTGTTACCTTCTCAGCATTTTATGCAAACCGACAACAGACTCAGGAACATGGGATGTCTAATGAACGTAAACAGCCAGGAAGAGATAACACAACATTATTTCATTAGAAAATATGTAGCAGACAATTGCGCTGAGCAGCAAACTTTACATCCCAAAGACCAAAAAATCTGCCTTGGCGAGCAAATGAAACAAGCTTACTAAGGCTGTTCTCACTCAAAAACTCAATGAAGCAACATGTAAAATGACTCTGACAGCATTAAAGCCACCGAAAGGAAAATTCATGATTTGATGTTCAGAAGGAGACTTGCTCATCTTGAAAGACTAGTGTATTTTGTTATATTTCACAATTATTTAACCGGAATATTACTAAGAAATGTTCAGCCGAGTTAAACACATTTGGTTTATTGTGCAGATTAGCATTTAGTCTGCACAGAATAACAGATGTACAAAAACATTTCTCCACGTAGAATCCATGTCTTAACATGAGCTTTAAGCATTTAAATAAAAATTACAGTCAGTAACACATTAACCACAAAGTTTCCATTCCATGTTTGCCTCCTTAAATAAAAAAATTTGAATCAATAATTAATTCAAAATTGAATAAAAGCAATAAGAAGCAATTTTAATGCAGCTCAGGTGGTATGAATGCACTTACACTGCAATTACGACTACATAAATAATTCTATATGAGATTAATGTTTCAAATATGAAATTTCAAAATACCAATATGAAATGAATAAAAAAAGAAGTGATATTTTTAAATATGAAACTAAATTAAAACTGCCAGTATGTCAAAAGTAACCACGGTATTCTTGCATGTGTGATACTGCATAACATTATTTTTTAAAGTTCTCCTTGTTGAAGAACAAACTATGGTGATTTTTTATTTTTTATTTTAGTTTTTTTTTTTTTTTGTGCTGTTGTTTTTTGTTTTTGTACAAGGATACAACTGGACACTTCTTCAACATTGTGTGAATATGATGCAGAGTATAGATAATAGTATGTTCATAAACATTTGCCATATACCTGCTGTCAAACATCCTGTAAAACATCATTAAAGAAAATTGTATATCACCATCTGGACTCAGTCTCTGCATATTCTGAAGAATTGCTTTTGTCTTGTCATTAACATTGAGCATACATGCTGATAACTACCAAAAATCATTTTACTGAAATAACCTGATTTACTGGTTTACATGTAAAGTGTAAACCCAGCAATGCAAGTAAACGTTTTGTTTTAAAAAATGTTTTTTATTAATAATTACTGTATATGGCCTTTTCTTAAAAGAAAAGCATTATGATGGCAGAACAGTTTATTTCCCTTAATATGGTACCATATTCTTATTATTATATTATATTGCTACCACATTCTTCTTTACCTGAGTTGTAATGTTAAATAAAGCATTAAAGGTGTTGCAAAATGTCGGCAGAAAACTTGCACAGACTCATTCTCCTCTCATATTTGAAGTTTCTGTGTCTGTACCACTTCTACTTTAGCCGCACGAGATAGGAACATATTTTTTATAATTTCTTAGGTCAGTAAAAAGCTGAAGTTTGTGATGTATTTCCTCTTTTTTAACCGCAAAACACTTGCTCTGGCTGGATGCGCTTAAATCTGCAGTGTAAGGATGCTTTCCTGTTACATATCATACAGTTTACATGTGAAATCGGGGTAATGGGATATATAGCCAATATATCTGTGTTGACTGGTTTACGTTTAAACTGTTTAACCATTAGTCTGGGGGGCAGCCGTGGCCTAATGGTTAGGGAGCCGGGCTTGTAACTGAAAGGCACTGAACCCCCAACTGCTCCCCGGGCAGCAATAGCTATATGGCTGCCCACTGCTCTGGGTGTGTGTTCACGGTGTGTGTGTGCGTGCGTGTTTGTTCACTTGGATGGGTTAAATTCCAAGTATGGGTCACCATGCTTGGCCACACGTCACGTCCTTTTGTCCTTCCTTTACGTGACCTGAGGCCTGTTTCAATAAGGAGGTCCATCCAACTCAAAGTTTAAACTTGAACTCTGAGTTGACTCTGAGATGGGAAACTCTGAGTTTTCGGTTTCAGAACAGCTGAACTGAGTTTCAGGGTTAACACACTCAGAGATTTCACTTAACCTCCTTTCTGAAACAGGCCCCAGCTTGGTGATCTGAAGAATGACAGAAAAAGCACAGATGATTCCAATAACAGTGTACACAGTATCATGACTCCCATCATCACAAGTCTTGCATTCTGCACTTGATTTTGCTCCAGCAGCCTCTTGTTGCACTGAGATTGCACACAGATCGTTGAAGGATCTTCAGTTCAAAACGCTCTCTGTGTGCTTGTGTTATTCTAGGTGTCCACTCTTCCTGTGGAGAGGAGGACGGTGAAGTCCACTGTGCCAGAGGGAGCCGACACACAAGCTGAATGTCTGCTGGTCAGACAGGTGAGTGCTGTTGTGTGTGGCTTTGGTTCAGATCCCATATAAAAGAATGGAACAGTAGAAGATGCTGGTGAAGGAAACATTTCCTGACTTGCTCCTCTAAAACACCCCAAAGTGGCTCAATAATATTCGGATCTGGAGACTGTGCAGGCCATGCGAGATGTTCAGTTTCACTTTCATGTTCATCAAACAACTCTGTCACCAGAGCGCTAATTCAACCTTCACTCTCTTTTAATAATGCAATGTGAAATTAGTGAAATTTGGCCATGCATTTATATAGACTTGTGAACAAAAAAAAAACAAAGTGTAAAACAGAAGAAGATGTTTGGAGGGCAGCTGTGCCTTACATGTGCTGCTTACTAAAAAATTCACTGACAAAACAATATACAGGGGTTGGACAATAAAACTGCGTTGTAGTCCACTTCCAGAACAAAAATGTACAGTCAATGTACTCACCCCCTTCTCATCCAAGATGATCATGTCTTTCTTTCTTCAGTTGTAAAGAAATTATGGTTTTTGAAGACAATATTTCAGGATTTCTTTCCATAAAGTGGATTTCTATGGTGCCCGTGAGTTTGAACTTCTAAAATGCAGTTTAAATGCAGCTTCAAAGGACTCTAAACAATCGAGGAAGAAGGGTCTTATCTAGTGAAATGACCGGTTATTTTCTAAAAAAAAATAACATTTTACATGTATGTTGAAAAACTCTCATCTCATTTTCTCCTCCAACTTCAAAATCATCATTGTTTTACCTTTTTTTAAGGGCATTTGACCTTCTTTGCATGTTCACTTTGTAAACACTTCGGTCGGTACTTCTGCAGCGATTCAGGACGATTTTAAAGTTGGAGGAGAAAATGAGATGGGAATTTTTGACATACCCTAACTGTCTTGAACCAGAAGAACAAGAGTTTGAGGTTAAAAAGTATTTAACTGTAAAAAAAAAAAAAAATAGAAAATAACCAGTTGTTTCTAGATAAGACCCTTCTTCCTTGGCTGGGATCATTTAGAGCCATTTGAAGTTGCATTTAAACTACATTGTTGAAGTTCAAACTCACAGGCACCACAGAAGTCCACTATATGGAGAAATATTTTCCTCAAAAAACATTTCTTTATGACTTTTAGAGGTTTTTCTTTCTTCTGCACACTTCATAAATATTTCTAGGTTGTCCATGACTGTGTGAAGCCAGAAACCATAAACTAATCCAAATATTACCACATTAAAATAACACCTTATTCAGTTTCCTCTGACCATGTTTTTTTAGTGCTGACCTGAATAAGATATTTTATGTTGTTTACAGATGTTTACATGTAGTCCACAAGACTGAATAATAGCTGAACTTACAAAAAGTGACAGAGTTAAAGGAATAGTTTACCTGAAAATAAAAATGTTGTTATCATTTACTCTGACTCATGTCGTTCCAAACCTGTATGAGTTTCTTTCTGATGTTGAACACAAAAAAAGATATTTTGAATAATGCTGGTAATGAAATACTTGATGGTTCCATATTATTTATTTCCCTACTGTGAAAGTCAGTGTGAACCAACAACTGTTTGGTTCTTCAAAATTCTTCAAAATATCTTCTTTTCTGTTCAACATAAAAAGGAAACGTGTACGGGTTTGGAACGACCCGATTTTTGGTTGAACTATATCTTTAATACTATGTGTCATTACCAGCGTGAACTGTTTTTATATGTTTTACTCACATCATTCTACACTTCATACCATGTAATGACAAAGCAAAAACCACATTTATAACTTTGGAAAAGTAAGAATGAAAGTATCACATTTAAATAAATGTTCAGACCCTTAACACAGTACTTAGTTTTGTTTTGACAAACTTCAGCTAGAAATGAAGACTGACATAATTTATTCATCATTATGTCATTCAGTACCCTTACTAATACTTCAGCTCATGTACAGAAAAACACCAGTGTAGATATTTGTAATATTCTCTCATCATAGAACATTAAAAATATCCACAGAGTGTTTCCAGTGTTTCTGTCATAGTCCAGCAGTGGTTCTGAACCTGATGGGACATTATGTGGAGACCCAATACAGTACTAAAATAGTGTATTGTAGAAAATTAATCTAGTCTGAGATGCATTTTTGTGATGTGCGTTTGTTCATGGTTTGCACAAGCTTTTATTTAACACCATGTTTGAGTTCAGAACCTCTAAACTGCTTAGAATTATATTAAATATTAAAATGCTGTCAGATGGGAGAATTGTAAAACAGTTTTACTTTAGATGATTTGTTTGTTGTTTAGAAAATGTTTAGCCTAATGTTTTGAAATTGACCTCAAACATATTTAAAGGGATAGTTCACCCAAAAATGAAAATTCTGTCAGTAATCACCCTCATGTCGTTCCAAACCCGTAAGACCTTCATTCATCTTTGGAACACAAATTAAGATATTTTTGATGACATCTGAGAGCTTTATGACCCTGCATAGAGAGCAACGCTATTGACATCAGGAAAAAAGGACATCAGTAAAATAGTCCATGTGTCATCAGCAGTTCAACCGTAATGTTATGAAGCTACGAGAATACTGTTTGTACGCAAAGAAAACAAAAAAAAACATTGAATTGTAGTGAATGTTTTTTATGTTTTTTGTCATTTAGATTTTATTGTAGGATAAACCTCTGCCTGGTTTTTTTCTTCCTGTAGGCCTGTCAATATTACAACTCCCAGCTGCATGTGATCCAGTATAAACATGAAGAGTATGCAGGAGACTACCGCACACTGCCCAGGTACTCCGCTCGTTTTTTTTTTTACATATGAGGATTTTAATGGGAAAACAAATCTAATTTAATAATTCAAAAATAAGTGCCTTGCTTGACAAAGACAAACAGACTGCTCAGCCTAGAGAATTCACCTCTTAGTAGTTTTATTAGCTTGAGCAAGATTGGTGATTTGTGGATAGGCTGTTTCTTTTTTCTTCAGAAGATTTATAACGTTGTTTACACTGCCATCAAAACACTTTCACAAGCATGTAGGAGTGCATGTAGGTGTTCAGCAAAGTTGAAAAATGTTTAACTTTATGCGAATAAAGAGAGTTAACCTGTAGGAGAATGTCAGTAGATCTCATAAGTGCTTTCAAAAAAGGAGACAATTTCTAGAGCGATTTCAATATTTAGTAAACGCATGCATGGATATAATAAATGATGCATGGGAAGTCATGCGTGTCAGCATTCTTAGTGAGTTTGATTATACATTAATAGTTCTTGATTATTACGTGACGTCATAATCAGTTTAGCAGTGCAGTTTAAAACAGTTTCGTCAGTGCACGTTTGTTTCAGTTAGTACAGCTCAGACGTGCATTTTAGTCTGAGAAACCGGGGGTAAATCATGTATTAAATTATTATACCCAGTTAAGAAATGCTTAATCCACACAATTATTTATTCCACATCTATATAACATCCACATCAAATAACTTAAGGATCTTACACAGAAAAATGATTATTTGTCCAGTTTGAATGACGTTTTGGATTAAATTGTTTTGTTTAAATTTAAACAACACTTTCCAACAGCAGAAAAAGTTACTTTTTTAGATTCTTAGATTAGAATGATATCTCTGTTCGCTCTGAACTGGCCTTATAGTAGTTCAGGCACAATGTTAAAGAGCAGAGGGTGATGTAAGTCTACAGAAACTGCGTGTGGTGAGTATTCGTGCTTGATAAAGTGCCACATTGTTTCTAGCACCCAGAACTGACACAAAGAGCTCTGCTTTACAAGAGCGCTCAGGCAGGCAGCGGAAAGGACACCTGTGTGTGGGGTCCTGTCAGAATAAAGCTTACTGAAAGGCGTGAAAAACATCACATGATGTGGAAAATACGACCTCATTGAAAAGGACAGGATGAATTATTGGCACACTAATGCTTGAGGGGTTTTTTGTCTTTCTTTCTTTCTTTTTGAAGTGTTTTTAGTGGCTTGTGTGTGTTTAAAATGGCCTTGTGACTGGCTCTTTTGTTTTTGTGGCTTAATGGAGGTAGAGATTCATGAAACATCCCTTTTGAGATATATATTTATACAGTGTTGGAGGTAACGCATTACAAGTAACGCAAGTTACGTAATCAGATTACTTTTTTTTCAAGTAACTAGTAAAGTAACGCATTACTTTATAATTTACAATAAAATATCTGAGTTACTTTTTCAAAAAAGTAATGCCAGTTACTTTGTTTTCCCATTTATCGACTGACAAGTCTCCTGTCCCCATGTTGAGAGACGTTGTGTGCGTTGTGTGAACATGATGTTACTGTAGTTCTAGACTAAATGTGAACATGCATTAATTCATCTCACTCAAAAAAAAAACATATTCAGTACTCATCAAAATGAATTAAAACAGTGAAATGCAAGCCTGCAACAGTATGCTAACACAAATTTCCTTTATGTATTTAATGACATTTTATTAACCAGTGTCTTTGCTACTGACCTTTGATGATCCAGTTCAGCCATACTAATAAGCAAAAATGACTTTAAATAAACAAAAGTTTGTGCCTTGTTCTTTTTTTTTTTTTTATTGCTGAAGAATGATAAACCGCCTTCTCCTGAGTTCTACTGTACAGATATTAATTTATTTTTCCTTCAGCCTGAGGCTTAATCATTTTTGCTAAAAATAGAACTTTTTATATTAAAAACAAACAAGCAAGCCCTTCCTGGATTTAAAAAAGTAACGCAAATGTAACTCAAAAGTAACGTAACACATTACTTTCCATATAAAGTAACTAAGTAATGTATTAGTTACTTTTTTAAAGAAAGTAACACAATATATTGTAATGCATTACATTTAAAAGTAACTTTTCCCAACACTGTATTCATATATATATTTATTACATGTTTATAATAAAAATGCTTGTGACAGTATTATCACAAACTGTAGTGCAAGTCATTTTCTTTACTGTTAATAATATATACAAATGAATATAGTTTATTAAACGACACTACATCAGCAGCACCACATATCCAAAACCAAACTGCTGGTGGAAGTGAAGATGTTTTTTTTTCTTTCCTGCTCTTCTCCTACTTATAGTGGATGACAGTGATTCTTATCTGTCTCCGTAATTGTTTTCCTCCACAGGAAGCTGTATAAATCAGAGAAGTTGCCCTCACACTCCTTTGAGATCGACCATGAAGATGTGGACAAAGATGAGGTCAGTACGGTGCATCAAGTTGAATTTACACAAAGGTTCATTTGGCCTTCTGTCCATAGAAATGTTGGAAATTATGCGAATGTGAAAATGCAGTGAACCTGGAGAGTGTTTTCTTTTTCTTTTATAGGACACAACTTCTCTGTCATCATCTAAAGGAGGAGGAGGTGGAGCAGGAAGTGGAGGCACAGGGGGAATCGGTGTTTTTAAGTCCGGTTGGCTCTATAAAGGGAACTTTAACAGCACTGTCAACAACAGCATCACTGTCCGGGTAAGAGAGCGCATGTCAGCAGCTGTATTTCCCACACCATCTCACATGTCTGCATTTAAAAAATGCCATTATGTTCATTAAACATCTCATCAAATTTTACATACAGTGTGCTAACAAACTGACTAGTCATTTGTGAATACTAGATTGGGAGTTCACTTAAAAGAATAGTTCACCTAAAAATGAAAATCTGCTCAAAATGTGCTCACCCTCAGGTCATCCAAGATGTGGTTGAGTTTGTTTCTTCATCAGATTTGTAGAAATGTGTCATTCCATCACTGTCTCACCAATGGATCCTCTGCAGTGAATGGGTGCCGTCAGAATGAGAGT
>JAHKKF010518183.1:2601-16250 GCA_019740295.1 Labeo calbasu
TTTAAATTTTCATTTAAAGTACCGGGTTGAGGTCATAGAGCAGCTGTGCAGCCGGAGACTTCAGGACCCTGTCAACCACGTCACACACCAGATCCTCCAACCGGTTCAGAAGGTCTTCATAGGTCATGAAGGGACACTCGGCCTCAATGTGGGTGTACCTGAAAACACACACCCACACAGAGATGCATTACACTCACATGCTTTACTCTGTTTGAATGAATGAATCTTGAATGGTGCCAGACTCACTCAGACAGGTGTCTGCGGGTGCGAGACTGCTCGGCGCGGTATGACTGGGCGATGCAGAAAGTGTCGCCCAGAGCTGGGATGCAGGTCTCCAGGTAGAGTTGAGAAGACTGCGTCAGATATGCATTCTCACCAAAGTAATTGAGACTGAAGAGGGTGGAGCCGCCCTCCACCTGGGTTTGTACCAGAGTGGGCGGAGTTATCTGAAGGTGACAACAAACAAACATCTGTGTTTAATAAAATAAGCAACATCCTGTGCCTCAAAATGGGATTTTGCAATACTTAACAGTTGAAGTCAAAAGTTTACATCAAAAGTTTACCAAACGTTTGCAGAATCAGAAAAATGTTAATTATTTTACCAAAATAAGGATCATACAATGATGCATGCATTTTATTTTGTTTTTATTTAGTACTGACCCGAATAAGATATTTCACATTAAAGATATTTACATATAGACCACAAGAGGAAAATAATAGTTGCATTCATAAAAGTGATTTTGCATTCATAAAACCTGATTCGTAACACTGTGTTGTTACCTGAATACAGCTGTTTTTTTTTGGTAGTTGTTTATGAGTCCCTTGTTTGTCCTGAACAGTTAAACTGCCTGCTGTTCTGTAGAAAGATCCTTCAGGTCCCCCAAATTTTAGTGTATTTAAACCCTTTCCAACAATGACTGTATGATTTGGAGGGGCTCTTAATGCATAATTTTTCTTTTTGGATTTTGAAGTGAGTGTTTGAACCTTCTGTAATAGTTACATATGAGTCAGGGCTCAATGATAAATCGCATGTGATTGTGAGGCTGCTTTAGTCAGAAAAGCCGGTACTTTGATTAGTAGTAAATCTCCATCACATGCGTTCAGCTGGAGTGGCAATTAATACACAGAGCCGTAAATCACTGACAAGCTACGCAAAATCGTGTGCGATTTATCGTACAGCCCTAATATGAGTCCCTCACTTGTTTTCAGGGTGAAAAGATGAATGGAAAGGTTTCAAATACACACAAATGCTGAAAAACCAAATAATTTGTGGGAACTGAAGGATTTTTTCCTGAAGAACAGCAGACAGTTTAACTGTTCAGGACAAACAAGGGACTCACGAACAACTATCACTAAACAAGAAAACACAGCTATGGATTATTCAGGTAACAACACAGTATTAAGAATCAAGCATATGTAAACTTTTGAACGGGTTCGTTTTTTTAATTCAACTATTATTTTCTGTTGTGGACTACATGTAAATGTCTTTTATGTGAAATATCTTATTCAGGTCGGTACTAAATAAAAAAAAATAGCATGCATTTTGTATGATCTCTCTAATATTAGTAAAATAATTAACATCTTGCAGATTCTGCAAGGTGTATGTAAACTTTTGATTTCAACTGTAAATAGTAACAACTCACCTAAAAAATGAAAATTAGCTGAAAATGTACTAGATGAGTGTGTAGATGAGTTTCTTTCTTCATCAGATTTGGATAAAAATTGGCTTCACAATAAATTGACTGATGAACTGGAGTTGTGTGGATTACTTGTAGATTATAGTGATGATTTTTCAGCTGTTTGGACTTATGCTTTCTGACAGCACCCTTTCACTGCAGAGGATCCATTGGTGAGCAAGTGATGTATTGCTAAATTTCTCCAAATCTGAACTCATCTACATCTTGGATGGTCTGCTCAATTTTCAGTACATTTTAATTTTTAGGTAAACTATTACTTTAACACATAGTTTCGGGAATGACCTCGCAGTAACCCCGGCTGAAGAAATGCTCCCGGAAACAATGCGTGACAGTGGATCGGACTTTCAGGATCTTGGAGACGTTTTCCCCACGGATCAACATGTGCCTGTTGTTCAGCTGCACGTCCACATCAGACTCCTCATTCAGCAGGTTATCGGCGCCGCCAGCCGGAGCGAGACCGACCAGCTCCCAGAAATCACAGTGCAGCTCATGACCACCTGGAGCCTTTCAAAACAAAACAATACCAAAAACTTTCATACAGGTATGAAAAAGATGTGAGGATGAGTAAATACTGAAAGAACTTATTAAAATAAGTTTAATTTAACTCATAATAAATTACAATCATATTAATATGAATTCATTAGGTCAACTGTCTCACCTGTTTGCCCTTAGGAACAGGTTTCACAGTTCCATACAGAGCAACAGTGCTCTCCGTAGACAACATCAGTCCATTATAACACTGACACTGCAAACAACACAAAAAGACACCATCTTAGAGACTTCACTGCATTTTACTTCCCATACCATTAAATGTTGTCACAATTCTGAAAAATGTATATTTTGTAATTATTTTAATATACAGTAGTCAACATCTGAAGTGGATCAAAACCTTTCATCAAAGTTGTCCTAAAACCAAATCAATACCCATTTGATGAGCTTTTTTATCCACTTCATATGCTGACTACTGTATTATTTTATAAATATATTATAAATTATACTTCATAAATTATATAATTTACACTACCAGTCAAAAGGACAGTTTTGGACAGTGCAGTTTTTAATGGGTTTTTTTTTTTTTTTTTTAAAGAAGTCTTTTTAAAGAAGCAAAAACAGTAAAATTCTGAAATATTTTACTATTTAAATTAACTGTTTTCTATTTGAATATATTTTGAAATGTAATTTATTCCTGTGATTTAAAAGCTGAATTTTTAGAATCATTACTCCATTATCCTTCAGAATTCACAAATGTGTTGTGATTGGTTAGCTGTCCCACTGTGTTGTGATTGGCACACAGCTTAGATGGTGTTTCAGTACTGCCATGCCCCTTGCCATCATGTACAACTGTTAGCGCAAGCTAGATTAAAGTCTTATGTTTTAAATATGAACATTTTTCTTACAAAAATGCATCGATTCGCTACAGGAGGTCTTTATTGACCCCGCGTGGCCGTGTGAGGCACTTTTTATTATGGATGGATGCACGCACTTTATTGGACTTGTTTTGTACTGATGAAGAGAAACACTCAACTATGCCATTCTAAAGCTTGGGAGTGCCAGGATAATTTTTAATATAACTCTGATTGCATTCGTCTGAAAGAAGAAGCCATATACACCTAGGATGCATGGAGGGTGAGTAAATAATACGCTACAGTAGTGTTGGGTCCTACTGTCAGCCTTTCAGATCGCCAATACATAATATTATCATGCTAATTTATTTATTTACATACTTCATTTCATTGCCCAAAACCAGTTCCAGCATAAGGCTAAAAGCAGCCTAATATTAACATTATCAAAGAACATCATCACTGATTAGTCTAGCCTAGTCTAGTGCAAGATTATGCATTTAAAAATCACACCCACGTTACAAGTGAAGCCATCTACACTGTATGATAAATAAATCTTGTACCACACACTGCACACGTCTGCAGCATGTTACAGCTCCGACGCGGCCACTCCAGTCAATGCTTGTGTTTATATCAGTGGTGCTGTGGCTCGTTGAAGCGTCATCGCTAAAGTTAGGCTAATCCCCCACCTCGACCCTACCCACGCCCTAACCATTTGAATTTCTGTAGGCGGGATTTATTTTAATGATATTCTAATGGGCAGCATTGCGACATTATAACATCAGGAAAACAAACGTTGTAGTCCAAAGGAGCTGTTTGTTGTAGTTCTTGAAAAGGGATTTTTTTAAAAAACAAAATATCCCCCTTTGGAGTGGACTTTGAGATTTGTAACTTTGTGGATCTTTTTTATGCCCAAACATAAAAACCACACACTGACTAAAATTCAAAAAGTGAAAAATCACAATAGGACCCCTTTAAATACTGCTTTAAACTATTGTAAATATTACTACTACTACTACTAATAATACTAATAATAATAATGACAACAACAATACTACTAATAATAAATGTTTCTGAACAATCATGTGACATTGAAGAAGTAATGAAGGAGTAATGATGCTGAAATTTTTAATTTGATCACAGGAATAAGTTACATTTGAAAATATATTCACATAGAAAGCAGTCATTTTAAATAGTAAAAATATTTCACAATATTACTGCTTTTGCTGTATTTTGGATCAAATAAATGCAGGTTTGGTGAGCAGAAGAGGCTTCTTTAAAAACATTAAAAATCTTACTGTCCAAAAACTTTTGACTGGTAATGTATTATATTTTTATTTTATTTTTTTATAATCTTATAAAATTCTATTTTATAAGATCTTATAAATAATTTTTAGATTATAAACAGAATTTTGTAAAATATCAACAAACACACACAGTACCAGTTTATCCGTGAGAACACACTGCAGGAAACCAGTTCCGTCTCGCAGCACAATGAACAGGAGGTTCTTTCCTGAGAAAACATGAGCAGACATATTTTAAAACAAACTATATTTTCATCATTTTCATTGAAATTCAGCTTTCTAAATACATGTTCTTATACTAGATTCCGACTGGACATGCTCAGGAAGACTGCTGAGAAATTCTGGATGGTCATTTCGGACTCGTTTAGTAAAAGAAAAACTAAACCTGCCCACCTTGTCTGCGTAACCGATGGACCCAACCAAACACCTTCACCCTCTGCTCTCTGAACGCCTCCAGCTTATCAATCTTCACCTGAGTATGACAAAATAAAGGGACTGAAAAAGTCTTCATGTAAATATATCAATTGATTTGATTAAAAGTGTTGGTGAACACCAAAAATAATCAATTCAATAAAATTAATTAAACAATCAAACAATAAATTAGCTACGTAAACCTTTGAATCCATCTACTTCTCAACCTAAGAGGTGCCGTAAAATAAAAATACATTGTATTTATACAGTACCTTTCATGTATAAAATGCAGCTCAAAGTGCTTTACATAAAAGCATAATAACTCAAGTCAATATAGTATATTCTCTACGTAATTCAGGTAACACTCACGGTTTTGGGTTCGGGAAGGCTGGGGTCGTTCTCAATGATGATCTTTTTGGCATCTTCCAGATTCTTCTCTCTGCGTTCAGCATCTTCAGCCTGTCAATCATGAGATCAGCCAGAGAGAGGTCAAAACAAACATACAGGACCATGACGTAGAGCTCGGTGGACTGGAATTATGGGTCTATAAAGAGGAGGCGAATTACAGTACCTCCTTCTTATCTTTGCTGTCATTCTTCATTTTCTCTTTGTTGAAGAGCTTCTTTGTGTTCTTCATTTGAGTCTTAGAGATGACAGCCCAACGCTAACAACACAAACACACCATAATATTAAAACAAAAGGTTAAAACATTACTGGGATACAAGAGTCAGGGTTTGAGGTTCCAGCACTTTTTGTCAAATAACGTAACGTTGTGATGATTATTCTTCTTGCTGTTTGTTAGTTTGCTAGTGTTATTTGCAGGTTTCACACCTCTCCTTCCTTTTGTGAGTCCACATAGATCACTGGGAAAGGATCTTTTCCAACGAACAACAGTGCCTGAAAAGATCACAAAGAACATTTGGGAAAACAAAATATAGAAAACAATCTGAAACATTTAAAGTGTATGTCATGAGAACTCAACCAGATCAAGCACCTTAAGTGGAGTTTTAAAGGGCTTCTGCTCTGATCCATCTCCATCCACATCACTGCCCTGTTTATCAGACACGTACAGCTCTTCTGCAGGAGCAACAACATCAGCTTTAACATTTTGCCATTTTACAAGCAGATTCAGAGTCTGGAAAAGGGTCAGATCTTTTTTAATGTGATTTAATGTGCTACCTAGGGCACTGAAACTGTTTAATTTATGAAAATGAGCAACAGTTGTATTGAAATGCATAAAATGCCACACTGAACCTCAGATTTTGTTAATGTATTACTAAATATAACAGTGTATAAATGTTATATTAATCAGCATATTCTGATGCAACCCTCTGCAGAGATTGTGTAAATTTAACCACTAGAGGAGTGTAATTATGTATATGAGTACAGTATTATTCTAGAATGCTAATATATCAATATTAGTGTAGTACAGTGATATAAATGATTACCGCATCTGTGTATTAGGGCATTTATGTAGTATACAGATCTATATAACTATGGACCATTCTACAGAATAGGTGCAAACTGCTATCACACACACACACACACAAACATTTAAAAAGCATTTAGGTATTCAAATCTTAGATGTTTTACTAAGATCCTTTTATTATCTATTGAAACCCACAATAATATTTAAAATATCAGTTAGCATAATACTTAGAAAATCATCATTTAATGTGTAATTGCAATTGGGAGGTGAATTGCAACTTATAAAATTTCATCTTATGAAAATTATACTGAAATTATTTTTTGTTTTATTCCATTGTTATATATCTTTTTGATTTTTTAAAAAAGTTAAGTGATTTTTTTTTTTAATTTATTTTGAAAATTTTATGTAAAAAAATGTCTCGCAAGGTTATGTCACTACCGAAACAGTGTATGTTTTAGTCCATTGGCTAAGACTTATTTTATCTACATCCATTCATTTATGATCAAGAAATATTTATAGGTTTAAAAGTATTTAAAATTATCACTACCGAAACAGTCACGACCAAAAAAAGTTTCGATAGAGACATCTTTGTTTCTTTGGGTGTTATTCCAATAAAATTGTCATTACCATAACAGTCATGACTGAAACATGCCATCATTGTTTTTCGGTAGTGACAAAAGGGAACAAAATTCTTTTATTTGAGGGAAATATAAACACTATTTTAGTACAGTTATGCAATTTTTTGTATTTTAGTATGTTTTTGTAGTGTTTTAATATGTGGGTTCAAATTCTACCAAAACATTACTGTCACTACCGAAAATGTGCTGTCACGACTGAAACATGGGATATTTTGTAAAAAAATAAAGTATACTGAATTATCAGAAAGACCCTCGGGTCATTTTCACGTGTTTTTTTAACCTTGATCATTTAAAATTTTAAGCGGTCACAGAGAGATGCCTCTCTGACGGACAAATAGCCTACAGACGTATTAGCTTTGTAGCTTTAACAATGATCAATACATAATTTATACAGTGGAGACAGATGCACCGATCGACCGGACATATTTCAACATTTGCAATCTTCTTTCAAAATGTCATGTGTGTGCAAATATTACGAACTCTTCAGAAATCCTTTAACAGAGGCCAGAGACGCTAAAGACGAATGCAAAGAGAAAAAATACTGTAGCAGATAGACCAAGATCACGGTGCACAATGCGCGAAATATTGGAAATATCTGTGAGAGGAACTGACTGTTTTAAGAAATGTTTACGTGGCGTTTTCTGTTCATTTGCCTATGTATGATGTATTTAAAGTAGCGTTCATAAGCACGGTGCTGCTTTGTTTACAGCGGTAACCATAGAAACGTAATATCACAGTCTGTCTGCTGTTTTTCCCTAAAGCATCTTTTCATTTTTAATAAAATATTAATAATATTTTTGTAAAAATTGAACAATGTTTGGACTTTAGTTAGGCTAGTAGGTTTAGGTGTGGTATCAACATTGGAATTGAGAATTTTATTTGGTATGTAAACTTTCGGTGTCATATAAGCTTATTTCTTAAAATAAAAGATAACATAAGTCAAAAACAATGATAACACCAACTATTTAATGTTTTTGTAGTACGGCCAGTGAAAATTTTGACCGGGTAAAACTTTGAACCACTGGCCCAACTGGCCCAACCGTGCCAGTAGAAAAAATCCTTAGCATTGAGCCCTGAATGGTATTTGGTTCAATGTTTATTCAAACTAATGAATCCTTAAGTTTGAAATCAGTATAATGTTTTGTCCCTTTTACAAAGAAAAACTGGATACAAAACACAATAAATCTCATAAATCATTAGGTTAATATGACCTTTCTTATTAAGTTAAATATTACGGTTCCGGTAGTGACTAATTTGGGGAGAGGACAAATATTCCAAAACGTTCTGAAAATATGAGAATTTACTGCACAATTACTAGAAATGTGTACCTTGGATATTGTACAATTTGCATATAAAGTTTGTGGGAAAAGGCACATTTTTTTCCAAGATGTTTCCAAATCTTACTATGAACCAATACCGTAGAATGGCCCATATATTATTGGTTGTATTTTGAATAACATACATAAAGTACGTATGTCCTACTGCAGTACCCAGCCCTTACCCTGCCCCCTACATACTGACAGGCAGCTTTGTCGACCAATCATTAAGACCTTCAGGCACTCCCTAACATTTCGCTACCCCCACTGCTCCAGCCTGCAGTTATTCCTACTTGTCAGAAGAAAGCTGAAGTGAAAACAAAAAACCAGTGCGCATGCGTAAGCGACTGCACGTTTTCTTGAGCTTCGAAAAATAAATGCCGTGTAGATGCCCTGGCGCCGGCTCTGCCTTTGACATTCTTCTCGTTATTTCCCAATAGCGGCTACTTAATCGGAAATCGCACATTCACAGAAAACAGCTCGTTTCCCCTTTGAAATATAAGGTGGATGTAATAATAGGACAGCATGATCTGACGCAACCCTGCAGTCAAGTATGCTGCATAGCATCATCATCGTCGTCAAACTCACTGATCGACATCTGACCGACGCCCTCCTCCGCCATATTACGCTCTGTAGACCCCAAATGAGTTGAGTCCGGTCCGGTTCGGGAATTATTTCAGGTAAAAGATTCGTCAACCGGTTCGCCCGTCTCGCTTCTTGTCACTACACTCATGCGCACGCAGCCGCTGAGAAAGCATGTGTATACGCAAGCCGTTCAGTGCTGTCGCTTCAGCCAGGGATTGGCCCGTTCACATGATGACGCTTTTTCGGGAAAGCTGATTGGTTGGTTTAAGGTTGGGGGGCGGGAGTTTAAGAAGCATCTTTCTAATTCATTTTTTTTGTTAGGCCTATAATAATATCTATGCTAAATGAGATATATAATCTCTGATTGAAATATTACAAACTCCTGACAAATGTTTTGATGGACATCAGTTCACATATTGATAGGTTCAAGAATAGGCCTGATGCTTTGGAGAAACGCTGGATATAGGGCTGAGGAACTTGGTTAGCATCTTCAGCCAACTGACTGGTGAGTATCTGTTTGTCAGCAATAGAGATACTGTGAAGACCACTATTAGAAATATAAGAAGCAAATATCTTTGAAACTAGTAAAAAAATAAATAAATAAGGTGATATTGGACAACCTTGTCTAATAACCATAACAAGTAAAATTCACAAAATCCACTAATTTAAAAATGAAAATATGTTCAACTGAATCAAAAGCTTTATAAAAACCCAGGAAAAGAAAACTAATCTAATGTTAAAAAAAATCTAATGTTATTCATCATTTGTCGGTACCTCATAAATTCAGACTAAGTCTCATCTATAATGGTACCCAAATAATCTTTTAGCAAGTCTTTTAGCAACTATTACAGTTAAAAATGTTATAATTATTGTTAAGGAGTGTGATCGGTCGCTAGTATTTAGAACTTTCATTGCTTTAGGAATTAATGTGATGATACCTTGCATTAATGTTGCAGGTAAAGCTTCTTTTTTAACAAAAACATGAGTTAAAAAGGGAGTAAGTTCATCAGCAAATAATTTGCACAGCTCCGCTGTACGTCCATCACACCCTGGGGATTTATTGTTTTTCAAGCACTCAACTGTGTTTTGTACTTCTTCAGGATTGACAATACTATCACCAAAAGTCCTATCACTTTCAGATATAACCTTAACATAACTGCCTGAGTCCAAAAATAAGGACGTTTTCTGCTCTGAACGTCTTGAATAAAGATTTTTATAAAGATGCCATTGATGTTTCCTATTTACATTGGATCTTTAACAGTTGCCATCAACACATAGTTGCACATTTGTTGAGAGGGTAAAATTCTTTAAAAAATATGCAGAAATGAGTTCTCATTCTTCAAGCCATTTTTCCTGGATCTTCAGCATCCCTAGCCTTCGATAAGTATATATAATTTAATTTAGTGTTAATTAAATCTGACCAACTTAAACACTTCTGACGGGCCATTGTGTTCACGAAATCAACAGATGTTTGTGATTGGCTGCAATGCTCAACGCTCCAAAAACACTTTGTAAATAGAAACTTTCGAAAATGAATAAAACTCACCTGAAGGTTTTTAGTATTGTGTAAAAGAAAAGTCAATCTACACTTAAAAGCTGCCAGGGGCAAGCATCTTTGAAAACTTAGAAAATAACCAAAACAATCCAAGCTTTTTATTTAGCACAGTGGCTAGATTAACAAATAATCAGACGTCACCCAAACTAAATATTCCTTTACCTAGTTTAGTAGCAATAATTTAGCAAATTTCTTCACTAATAAAACATATAGTATCTGAAATACAATAATAAATGTGGAACCTACAGCATCTTATTCAGCTTTAATTAATACCCCTCAAAGAAAAATTGCAATGTTGTACAGGACAGGAAGAGCTATATATCACTGCATCTAAACCAACAACATGTTTATTAGATCATGTACCCACTCAGTTATTGAAAGAGTTGTTAACCTGTAGTAGAAGAGCCTCTTCTCAATATTGTTAACTCCTCGTTATCTCTAAATCACATCCCATAACCCTTGAAGAAACCATAATAGAGTGAACTGGCAAATTATAGACAGTTCAAATCTTCCGTTTATGTCTTATTTGATTGTAGTGCTGCATTCAACATCATGAATTACTCATACAAGGTATTGCCAAAAGTATTGGCACACCCCCTTCCAATGAACAGGTTTGACTACTTTAGTAATTTTCATGAGTATAAATCTTAATGTTTAAGCATATAATGATATTCTAGGGGATTGTGTGCTTCTAATTTTATAGCAACAGTTTGGACAGGACCCTTTTCTATTCTAACATGATAATGCATCTGTGTATAAGGCAAGGTTCAAAAAGAAATGATTGATTCAGTCAGTGTTAAAGAACTTGACTGGTCTGCAGAAAGCAAAGTCCTAATTCCATCTGAACACCTCTGGTGTGACCTTAAATGCAGACCCTAAACAAAAACTCAACACCAAACACCAATGACTTGTATATACACTATATGGACAAAAGTATTGGGACACTCCTTCTTTAAAACAGAAAAAGGCACATCCAAAACTGTGGCAACAAAGATGGAAACATAATTCATGTATTTAAAAAGTGTATTTCCATCTCTGTTGCAACAGTTTTGGCAGTGTCTAAAATGACTGCACTGATATGATTCTTCCACATTGACTGAATGAATCATTTCTTTTTGAACCTTGCCTTATACACATTAGCACTGTCATCTTAAAATAGAGAATGGTCCTGTCCAAACTGTTGTTATAAAATTAGAAGCACACAATCCCCTAGAATGTCATTATATGCTTAAACATTAAGATTTGTACTCAGGTAAATCACTAAAGTAGTCAAACCTGTTCATTAGTAGGGAGTGTCCCAATACTTTTGGCAATATAGTGTAGATTGTTAACAAAACTATATGGGTATTCAGGGACAGGCGTATAAATCCTACATCCTACGTCTGACCTTTACCACTTTTTTAAAAAAAATAGGGAATCATCTCCGTTAATGGCAGTGAAGTATGGAGGATAGGCCCTCTTGCTATTTTCAGTATACATGCTGCCCCTTGGTAATAATATAAGAAAACATGGGATTAGTTTCCATAGTTATCCTGATGATACTCAGCTATGACCAAATGAAACTTCTAAATCATGGGTGTTAAACTCAGTTCCCTGCAGAGTTTAGTTCCAACCCTGCTTCAACACAAAAACCATGTCATTTTCAAATAAGCCTGAATGACTTGATTAGCTGAATCAGGTGTGTTTAATTAGGGTTGAAGCTAAACTCTGCAGGGCTGTGGCACTTCAGGAACTGAGTTTGACATCCCTGTTCTAAATGATCTAAGCTAACAGAGTGTGTTAAGGATGTAAGAGATGGGATGACCAATATTAAATTCAGATAAGACAGAGATGTTACTTGTTGGACCAAAAAACAGCACACAGAATCTCTTAGAATAAAGTTTGCTATAAGGATGTACTGTTACTTCTTCATCTACACAGTCACAAACTTGGGTGTTGTATTAGACAGAAACTTGTGTTTTGAATGTTACAAAAACAACATTCTTCCATCTTAAAAAACATTGTTAAGCTAAGGACCATATTATATGTTTCTGATGTAGAAAAGCTAGTAAATGCATTCATGACTTCCAGACTGGACTATTGTAATGTACTGCTAGGTGCTTGTTCTGTATCTTCAATATACAAGCTACAGATAATCTGAAATGGAGCTGCCAGAATCTTTACCAGATCAAATGCTCATTATCATTCTTTGCTTGAAATGCTATCAACAGCAGCCATGTTAATTATTCTATATCTGCTTTTCTGTTTTTAACATGGGATGGGCATCCTGAGGAAACTAGAGATTACACAAGCTTTAGTCTGGATTCAGCCTCTTATAAAGATTCAAGAAGACCCCTGAGAAGAGATGCCAAAAAAATATTTTCTTTATGTTTGGTGTAACCGTGCAAGAGTGCAATTAATCAAAACACAGATATCAAGACATACTGAAGAAAAGCTTTATAATACCATGACAAGATCTTTCAAACCAAAAACTTAAGCACACATTAAAGCCTCCAAAGTAATTCAAGTCTTTAAGCACTGAGGCTGAAGATGCTTTAAACACTTACTTTACATACACATCCATTTCATTATTGGAATCCAAAATTAATTTTCTAACAGATTATGGTGATGATGCACCAAATAAAACAAACATTACATCATTTTGTTACAAAAATATATATTAGTTTCATTAAGTCCTCATAAGGCTAAATGGTTAATCTGTAACCAGTGAGAGACATTAAACCTTGAAAGACTTACAACAGTCAGACTGTTATGAATAAATACTAAAGGACTCTGTTTAATAATATAAGGTTTGGAGAAATTTACCAAATGGATGAGATTAACGTTTACATTCAATATTTTTATTTTTATTATTATTATTTTTTTTTTTTTACAAAAATACACTACACTAACAGTGCGTTTCTACTACAGTGTCAAATCTGCGCTCACTGCCGATGGCAATGCTACTGTAACGTGGAGAGGAAGACGAGAGGCGAGCGGATCCAAATGCAAGCTTTTATTTATCGGGTGAGACAAAGACATGGTCGAACAGGCAGGGTAGACAACAGCAAACAGGTATATGAGGAGCGAGACACAAGAATAGTCCATGAAGCAGGCGAGGGTCGATCAGCATAGGGACATAGCCCCCCCCCAAAGAGCGGCTTCCAGACGCTCCAAACGACCAACAGTCCAGGGGGGCAGTGGGGCGGGGGCGAGACAGGGCGAGGGTTGGAGGGCCAGGTCCATGTGGAGGACCAAGGGACTGAGGCAGGACCGGCAGAGCAGGAGCCCACCAGCGCGGAGTAGGCGGAGCTGGAGCCCTCCAGGGCGGAGCAGGCGGAGCTGGAACCCTCCAGGGTGGCGCAGGAGCAGGAGGTGCTGGAGCCCTCCAGGGC
>JAHKKF010518184.1:0-24333 GCA_019740295.1 Labeo calbasu
AATATTATGTTAATTCCTTATATTTAACAAGGCATAAGTTCCCTTAGAGTACCATAAAGTAACTAAAAATAGTTTTAAGTGAAAATGAGGCACTCTTCTGAGTGGAAAATGTTCTGTGTCGTTCAAAGACAACAGCAGAACTTTTGCCCTGACAGATGTGAAGATGTTGAGCACAGTGAATTATTCATGGTGGCCATATTGTTTCTTCTCGATTTAGTCACTGGGGGAATGTTAGCGTATGATGCATTTGAATAGTCGGAACAAGCTGAATGAAACCCCTGCTGGATAACACTCTCAAAACAGTGCACTCAATTCAGGGACGACTTTTATGAGATCAATTTTCTTTAGTATGGGGTCATAACAGCACACTGTAGACGTGAGAGTCCAAACAAAGCGCATTGGCTTTTTGTAATAAGCGCATTAGGATGCATACTTGTGCAATTCTGTCTGAGAGCTAAAACACAGACATTGCATGACTAATACAGGGACATTTTACAATTTAAACAGATGCAGAATATATCGAGGGCTTCCGTCGTATCTGATTTATTGAGTACTGAAACATTACCATATTCTTATGACTACAATAGATGCAAGAAGAGTCTCCAATACATTAAAGTGCATTTGTGAAGCGCCCATCTCCACAGTCACGCTGCAGATAGACAGGCGGTGTCACAATATGAAGATGACCTAGTTTTTGAGGCGGCGTCTCTTCTGCGCTGTGCCCTGTGCAATCCTTCAACTTCTCAGACAGATTAAACCTTCATTTGAATAATTATATGCCTGACCGTGCAGGTTAAACTTCAAATATTAGTCATGATATTCAGAGCCGTGTGCTGTGTGCGTTGCCTACCATTGCAAGAACAACCTTAAATGCACTTTCCATTAATAGTATTATTTTTAATTGCACATACGCTGTGCTTTTACCAATAATATAATCTATTAGCTACCGAATCTGAAGGTTCATTCATATAGTCCACTGAATTGGCTTTCAGATGTTAAAAATAATGCAAAAACACTTTTCTATTGAGTTTATGCACCATTATTATTTGCCTAGCAGGTTAAGATGTAATAAATGCTCCATTTAATGCTCTATAGCAGTGATTTTCAACTGGTTTTCCTTTAGGAAACAAATTTCACATTGGATATTTATAGGGCCAGTTCACCCAAAAACAGCTTTTCTTTCCTGCTCCTCTGGAAAAAAAAAAAAAAGAAAGAAAAGTCAAACAGAATCGAAACAAGTAAATGATGACAGAACTTTTTTTTTAGGTAAACTATTTTAATTTAAAAAAAAAAAAATATATATATATATATATATATATATATATATATGTATTTTTTTATTTATTTACTTATTTTTATTTTTTTTTCAACTAAACCATCAAATTCTAATATAATCCTAAATTAAAGGCGTAGTACACCAAAAAATGTAAATTACCCTATTATTTACTCACCCTCAAGCCATCCTAGATGTGTATGCTGTTCAAATATAATCATAGTCTCTGGCTCTTCCAAGGTTTATAATGGCAGTGCATGGGTGTTAAAATTTTGAAGCAAAATAAAAACAGTTGTGTGGATCCAATCAATCATAAAAAGTACCTCACACAGCTCCGGGCAGTTAATAAAGGCCTGAAATGAATCAATGCATTTGTGTAAGAAAAATATCCATCTTTACAACTTTAATGAACAACTGCCTTTAAAATACATATATAACAGCAATGAGGCAATAATAATTCGTTACGCAAGCAATCATACTGAATTAATTTAATCAGTGTTTAATATTAACTCGACAGCATTTAATTCAAATGTCTACTTAATCTTTAATATTTGGCCATTTCTTTATAACTACAGCCACTGACATATTTTAAATATGTGAACAACAAAATATGTAAACTCAGAGTGAGGGTTTCAACTTTTATTTTTAAATCGCAATGAACTGTTAGCATATTGAGAAAGATGATGTATTCTCCTGCATAGGTTTTGCATAGGTTTATAAATGATTCAACTTACAAATCTGATGAAATAGCGCACATTGCCTTTCCAGGTGACCATTTTAATAAACTCACAGCAATATGCAGTATTGGAGTTTGAGGCACTCCACACATGTAAATTATAACAGTTTGTGTGGAACAACATTTACTGTGAACAGAGCTGCTCTAGGGTTGCCAAGTTTTCACAACAAAACCCGCCCAATTGCTACTCAAAACTTTCCCAAAACTAGCCCAATCGTGTTTTGAGGGGGATCCCCTATTAAAAATCGCATTCTGGGGGATAAAATATACATTTTTTGTCATGGTTCCCCTGGTAAATTTGCATTTCAGGGGCTAAATATGACGTTATTGGGGTCGATTTAACTCGCGGACATCAAAAAACGGCAACACTGTTAAAGTAGCCCAATTCCACGGGAAAACTGCAGACTTGGCAACACTGTCAATGATGTAGGTATGTAACCTACACGTATTTAAATAACTGAAGTGCATATATTAAACCTGCAACACATATATTTATTTAATTAAATTGTAGACTTTGTGAATTCTTAAAAGCATTATGCTTTATGATTTTTAAATGGGTTTAATATGGGGAATGCGCCACTTCCGGTATTTTGCCAATTACTCGACACGGGCAAAATGCAATCAAGGATTTTTTTAAATCGAATGCTCAAACAGAATCGAAGAATCGTTGCAGCTAGGGCTGAAATGATTCCTTGAGAAACTCGAGTAACTCGAATACAAAAAAATCATCGAGGCAAATAATTTCGAGGCTTTGTTTAGTCCATTTACTGTAACTACACACGGAACACTGTTTCTCCCCACGGACCATTATTACTGACGCACAAACCGTTAAACGCTGGACATATTTAAGACTGTAAATTAATGGTGGTTAGTTATGATGTCCCTAAGTTAGCTATGTTTCGTGAAAGACTAAGTGCCATTTATGTTGATTGTCTCATTCTCTCTCTGTGACACACAGAAAGTTAGAAAGTTACATCCTATGTCATCCACATGTGAACGTGAACATGTGTACAACAGTTAGCGGAAGCTAGAGACTACAGTTTCTGAAATTTTAAATATGGATATTTTTCTTACTCAAATGCATCGATTCACTTCAGGAGGCCGTGTGGATTACTTTTTATGATGGATGAATGCACTTTTTGGACTTCAAAATCTCAACACCCATTCACTGCCATTATAAATGTTGGAAGAACCAGGACATTTTGTAATATAACTCTACTTGTAAATCATGTGGTAATTTTCATTTTTTGGGTGAACTATCCCTTTAAATTAACTCAAGACCAATTCTGTGTTTCAGTGGTAATTGTAAAATTAATGTTTAAATATCCATTTGTGCAGCCATCACGTTTTAGCTAAAGTGGGAGCTTTTTTTACCCACTAATGACAACTGCTTGGACAAAGAAAAAGTCTTCTAGACACAGGCTTGATAAGAAAGAACAACCTGCTAAAAGCTGCCAGATCCAAAAGAAAAAAAAGGGAGTGGGGGGAAAAAACAAGAAGAAAAACCTTCAAGATGCAGTGAATCTGGAAAAACAATTATTCAGTTATTTATTTCCTTACATTGTATCACTCAAACCTGTGTAAATTGAGTGCCGGACATTTAACAAAGCTTATTGGCGATTTAAAGCAAATAATGTAAATCAATATTGATGCAGTCTAATAGTAGTCATTTTATCTCTCTCCCATGTGTCTCATATTGTCCCACAAAATCACATCTGCTGTCCTGCAACAGAGCAATAAGCAGGTGGTCAAAGAATCCGTAAACAATTTGGGTTATCATCTACTTATCAGCTTTTTCCTTTTTCATTTTTTCTGGATTCTGTTTTTTTCCGTTTTAATTTTTCTGGACTCCTTTTTAAATGTATTAATTTTTATTAATCAAAATTAAAATCATGAAACATAAACAATTTAACATCAGTTTATTGAAAGTTTAACAAAAATTATGTTTAGGGTCCTATGAAATATTTAATATTTAAGTATTTTTGCCCACCTTGTGTTTCATTGTTACCAAATTCTGCGTTCTAGCATGTCTAATTATTTGAATGCATAAAAAACAAGTTTCATTTATTCTTACAATAGACTTGTGAAATGTTTATTTTTTCTCAAACATTCTGTGTTGTATATTTGCATTCATAAAAATTAAACAAATTTTATTTTTGGCAAATGAAGGGTATTTACTATTACAATTAAACATTAAAGAAATATATGATTATTCCTTAAAAATAAGGTTTTAATAATAGTAGTAGTAGTAGTAATAGTATTATTACATACATTCTACTGAATGTAAGTCTTTTTCCGTTAAACCGAACTTTTATTTTGACGGGTTGCCATGAACACCTTTAAATTTCTATGAGTATATAATATGAAGATAGTTTTACACAAATGAAACAGTAAAATGCTTATTAAGTGATTCTCAGAGCAGTTCTGGAGATGTTGTTCAGGTATTCATGTCCTCATTTAGTGAGACGGCAGACGCTAATATCAGCGCAAGCATCACACGTGCATCAGCACTGTTGTAATCAATTTTGTTGTCTTCACCATTCATTAACACAGAGACACGCAGAATTCATATTTAAATAGTTTTGCCGCTTAATATTTACAAATATTAGTCTAAATCGCAATTTGATTAAAGTACACTGATCTACTTTTGATTAATTCATCCAAATTCTGTGACATTCTGTGTTAAACTGTAAATTCAGTTTTTATGACTGGAGTCCGCCCACGTTTTCAAATCATAGAGCTTTATACACTCCTGTTCAAAACATGGTACATGGTAAGATTTTGGATGTTTTTAACTGCATGCATTTGTTTAAAACTACAGTACAACCTATAACCTTGTGGAAAACTATTCTAATTTAAAAGAACTGTTTTCTATTTGAAAATATTTTAAAATTTAATGTATTCATGTGACGCAATGCTGAATTTTCATCATCATTACTCCAGTCTTCAGTGTCACATGATCCTTCTGAAATCATTCTGATATGCTGATTTGCTGCTCAAGAAGCATTTCTGTTTACTGATACATTTTATTTGTCAGAATTCAGAATCAGAATAGTATTTATTTGGAACAGAAATCTTTAAACATTATTAATGTCTTTCCTGCCTTTCAGTGACATATAACACACTGACCACCCGCAGTGATCCACCGGCATGGACAGATTCCTGAAAAGCACATTTTCTCCCTCTTGCTAGAACAGCATCTGAGGGAATGTTGTGTTCACCGATTCCACTGCCATCGTAGTTGACACCTGTGGCTCCCCTGAGAGCACACTGTCTGGGAAATCCAGTGCAAAGATTGCACACAGCTGACCCCAATTTACAGCTGCCGTGTTTGTATACAGTTTTGCCGGGCCTGTGCTCTGCGGACTCCACTTCAATTATAAGGTGAAAAATGACGGGAAAGTTTGACAACTTCATCTTCACATTAAATAGAAATGTATAGTCATAAGTTGGTCTTAAGACGATTTAATAAGAATGATAGCAAAGCTTATTTACATGAACTGTTTGCATTGTCTTACTGCTCGTTTCATAAATGAATTATGCTAATTTGGAAGACAGTGCAAATACACCCACAAAATGCAAATCAAAACTGACTGCAATTAGCAAAATGATAAATCTTTAAATGGAGGCGAAGAAAAGCCAACAGAAATTTGCACACAAAAATGTGGGGAAAACGAGTTGGCTACAAATAATCTTAAATAGCCTACATGACAGTAAGTCAGTATGTAAATTATACATTTATAAATTTAAATTTAAGTTGTCGCCCACAAAGAAACAAACAATAAATAAATAAATAATATTAATAACATTTGAAAAAATAAATAAATAAAATGGTAAACAGTCTATGGAGGTGTTAGACAAACTGGTTTAAACTCAACCACGCAGCCGGGAAGCACTTTCAACAAAGTTGACACGGGCAGGTGTTCGTGTGTTGTACAGGCGCTCCACTGTGCCTGTTTGGGCCTGTCTCGTCCTGCCGGCTTCTGATTGATAACTCGCCCCAGTCGGGTGGTCCTCTCTCAGTGGAAGGTACCAGAGGCTGGCATGAGCTGAAGGGCGCAGTCACCTCTGGTGTCAGGAGGGGGGTGATAGTGACATGACCTACACGTCCGCCCCAATATTGCAGCCAAATGATGTCTTTAAAAGCTGCCAGGGAGCAGCGGGGGTAAGAGAAAGCTGAGTAGAAACCCTGAGAACTGGTGAATGGAACTATCCATCTCCTGTCAGGGTGAAACATACAGTTGTGACTACTACACTACGCCTTAACCATACACAACGCGACAGCTTCGGTAATTTATCTGTCCACGTGAAAGGAAGTGCAAAGGAACAGATCAGAGCCCATCAGAACACACTCAATATGATTTTGGACCAATGTCAATTCACTGGCCGGGACAACAAAATATGACAAAATAAAATTGGAAAATCAATGCACAATTTACAATAATATTTTTCTCTCTCTCTCCAAAAGAAAGAGAAAAAAAAAAAACATATATATATTTGTTCCTAAAAAAAATTAATATATTGATGTGTTTTTCAGGGCTGTTGCTGATACCGATTATTACAGATCAAGTAGACCGATTACCGATATTTTGAACATATTAATATATATTAATATCAAATTAATATACCAAGGGCTTAGACAAAAACCTTTTTTAAACGCATTTAAATTATTTTATATAAATTCTTTTTTTACGAATAGGTTTCAAAAATGGCCGTTGGCCAATACCAATAACCATGAAAATGCTTAATGTTGGCCCAGGCCAATAATCGGTCAACCCCTATATGGCAAAAACCATAATGTGAAGGAAAAAAAAAATTTTTTCTTCATAAGAATAAAAAGTTACAATAAATAGTACCAAAAAATAGTATTTATAAAATAATATATAGAAATAATACTAAATACAGATAACCAATATTTTGAACCGATATATATGTCTGGTGTAAAAATGAAACTGAATGTCAAAATTTATTTAGCTATTTATTTATTTATTTATTTATTTGAGGTTGATGTGTTTTTCAGGGCCTTTGCCGATACTGATTATTACAGATCAAGTAGACCAATTACCAATATTTTGAACATATTAACATATATAAATAACAAATTAACATACCAAGGGCTCTGACAAAAACCTTCTTGAAATGCGTTTACATTATTTATACAAATACTTCTTTACAAATCGGTTTTGAAAATGGCCGATACCGATTACCATGTAAATGCTTAATATCGGCATCAATAATCGGCCCAGGCCAATAATCGGTCGACCCCTATATGGCAAAAATCATAATGTGAAGGAAAAAAGTTATTTTTTCTTTAGAAGAACAAAAAGTTACTACAAATAATAAATGACAAAAAATATTATTTATAAAATATATATGATATATGGAAATAATAAATAATATACACCAATAACCAATATTTTGAATCAATATATATGTATGGTGTAAAAATGAAAATTAAGGTCAACATTAATATACCAAGGCCTCTGACAAAATCTCTTTAATTGCTTTTAAATTATTTCATCTGCAAATCTGTTTTGAAAATGATCAATAACGATAACTATGAAAATGCTTAATATCGGCACTGATAATCAGTCAAAAATTACAACCTGCAACCATGCACATCTATCCACCTTATCCTTCAATGCAGAAGTAAGCCCATGGGCTACACTTCAGGTTCATTAGCCGCTATAGGGAAATAATGAGATAACCACTGTGCTCATAATTAAGATAATATATTAACATATTATGGTAAGCCACACCAATTTGCCATGTCAAGCAGCAAAATAAGCTGTTTATACAGGTAAAAATAGCTGGACGTGGATGAGACCGGAAGCCACACCCATTAAAATTGCAAATGGCCACGCCTACTCCTATGGGGAAAATAAGGTGGATAGTGTGTTTTTTTGCATAATGAGGCTTTTTGCATATGGATTTCATGCTGTATCCTCACTCAACACTAAAATGAAGAACAATATCACACCTAAGATTTATTCAACATGACATTAAACAACTAATACAAATTATTGTATAGATACCATTTGAGTAAATCTATCTTTAACACTATCTACAGACCATAAAGTTGCAGTTTTCAGAAGTGTTTCTGCATTATTGGATGCGTGTTATACTTGTTGCTGATGGATGAGAGCCTGTGGATATGCAGAATATTTTACTGAGTCGATTACCTCCAGGCGCACTTGACTCTCACAAGCCGTTTGACACAAGAGCATGAAACCGCACATAAACATGCACACACTATATACATAATACACACAATTGAGTGCTAAAGGGGCTGTTTAGAAACCCAGGCAACCAAAGCAAAATAGAGCATCTACTTTTGAGTTAATAAGGCATGCCAGCAAGCAACTTTGGCTTCAGCTGGAGGGGGAAGAAAAAAACCCTAGAGCGAGAGAGACGGAGAGCGGGAGAGATGGAGTTCACTCTATGTGGGTGAATCTCATGAAACCTGTCAGATTTCACCCCAAAAGAAAGAAGTAAGAATTTATTTATTTATTTATTTATTTATTTTTTGAAAAAAAGAATTAAGCCTGTTTTTAGAGCTGTTCAGTCATGATAAGCTCTCCTACCTACGCTATTTTAAAAACTCAGTGGAAAGGACTAAAAAAACAAAAGCTAATTCATTTCTAGGTTATAGGACTACAAAATGAACAGCTCTATTAAATCATATATTCCCCAGTTCTTATTAACATATATATCATGACTGTATGTGTTGTATTGCCTTTTGCTCGTGCTTATTTAAAGTATAACAAGCATTTAATGAGAATCACCATTTAGAAAATGCAGACAGATATACAGAACGATAGATCTAAATACAGATAGAACAACAGAACAAAAAAAAAAGAGAAAACGATCGACAGAATTGATAGAATGATAATAAAGATTGAATGACACATAAAAACAGAATAGAACACAAATAGAACAAAAACTGAACAACAAAATAGAAAGAGAAAACAAAAAGAATGAGAATAGATCATGATAGAACGACAGAACAAAAATAGCTAGAATAACACAAAAAAAACAGAACGATACAACAAAAAATAGAACAAAAGAGAATGATGTATATAATTAAAAGAACAATAGATAGAATGACAGATAGAACAACAGAACGACAGAATGATACAACGACTGAACAATAGACAGGATGATAAACGATAGAATGATAGAACGGGATAGGACAAAAAAATGATACAATGATAGAACAATAGATAAAATGATAGATAGGACAATATACAATAGAATGACAGAACGATAATGCAACAGAACAATAGACAGAGCGATAGAACGATAGTTAGGACAATGGCTAGAATGAAAGATAGAGCGATACATACAACGGTCGATAAACAATAGAATGACATAACGATAGGATGATGGATAGGACGATAGATAGAACGATAGAACAACAGAATGATAGGTAACGATAGAACAATAGGATGAGAGAACGATAGATAGGACGATAAATAATAGAATGATATAACTTTAGATAGAATGACAGACAGAACAATAGAATGATACAATGATATAACGATAGATAGAATTATATAGACGACAGAATGACAGAATGATAGAACGATGGATAGAACAATAGAATGACAGAGGACGATAAATGATAGAATGATAAACAACAGAACGATAGAATGTTAGAACGACAGACAGAATGACAGAATGATGAAACAATACATAGGACGATAAATGATAGAATGATAGAACATTAGAACGATAGTCAGAATGACAGAATGATAGATAGGATGATAACCAATAGAATGATAGAACAATAGAATGACAGACAGAACGAAAGAACGATAGATACGACAATAGAATGATAAAATGATAGAACGATAGAATGAGAACAATAGATAGGACAACAGAATGACAGGACGATAGAATGATAGAACGATATAACAATAGACAGAACGATAGATAGGACGATAAATGACAGAATGATAAATGGAATGATGGATGCAACGATCGATAGAATGATAGAACAATAGATAGAACATTAGATAGGATGATAAACGATAGAATGGTATAACATTAGAACAATACATAGGACAATAGAATGATATAATGATAGGACGACAGTCAGACAAACAGACAGACAGACAGAACGATAAATGATAGAATGATATAACGATAGAACAATAGATCGGATGATAGAATGATAGAATGACAGACAGACAAAAACAGACAGAACGAAAAGTGATAGCATAATCAATACATAGGACAACAGAACGATATAATGATAGGATGATCGAACACTAGAGTGATAGAATGACAGACAGACAGATAGATAGAACGATAAATGATAGAATGATATAGCCATAGATAATACAATAGATAGGATGATAGAATGATAAAATGAAAGACCGACAGACAGACAGACAACCATTGGGCATTCGTGTCTACCTATCGACCCCTCTTCCTATCTGTGTCATCTGCATTAACAGACGAGGTGAACTTATTGGCTGTCAGACTAATTTAATTGTAACTCATTAACCCACTTGGTAAACAGGGTGTTTAGGATGTTCTGCACTGTTCTTTCTAAACTTGTCTCTCCTCAGTTCACCTCAGGTCAGCAGCTCACCTGAAAGAGAATCTAACATTCAACAGGCTTTATTTTCCCCCCATTTATGAGCCTCTTATTTGCAGACTATTGATTTGATTTTATGAGTCTAGACCAAACTACTTCAGGAGTTTTCAATAATATGCAAGGCGCAAAATGCGAAAGACATCTTTCATTCAGCATGTGGCTTGGCTCAAGTATATGTTTTAAAAGCATGCCACATACTGAAAAAAAGCGAAGTTATTCAGCTTTTATATAATGCATTTACAAGAAGGTACGTCAGCAAAGATATGGTTGATGAATCAAAAGTCTTGATTATTTCTGACATTTCAGCACTTCCACTACAATTATCAGCATGGTTTTCATAAAAAGAATAAAAGTTGCCATTTACAACCTACTTTATTTGACAGAAACAGGATAATTTTGCATTAGCACAACAGTAGCCTAAAACAATGCAACAACAGTCAATGTTAAGCAATAGACTAAGGGGCATTAGTCAATAAGCAAGGTTGTTTCGCCTGTGAAAATTAATAGATTTCCATGCAAGACTGCAAAAGGTAAGCTTGTTCTTCTTTGAAATAACTCAGACCAATGAATCATTTATAATAACGCCAGGAGAGTATATTAAAGGAAGTCAATTTTCATTTCATCTTCCAAGTTCTATAGTCTATATTCACTAAGCAACCGGAATATGAGAATAAACCGTTGTGTCGAGCCAGCCTTGCAAATGGATCCAAGAATAGTCAAGTGATTTGTATAAATTTGACAGTGGTTATACAGTATAATGTCATTGGCAGGTTCACCACATTTAAACCCAAGAGTCTTGGCCAGTTATTTTAATAGAGACCACCAGAATAGCCTTGTTGATGCAGAAATAAGTGCTGATGAGCCGTCAGGAGGTGAACACCCTGTGGTGCATCAATGAACTGAAATGGCACAGACTACAGCTGCTGTGTTCACTCAAAATCCTGTGAGATTTCTAGCAGAAAGACAATATGGTCACCTCAAGAATTTAATCAGTTTGCTGTGACCTCAATTATTAACATGGATTTTCAATACTATACAATGTAAACACACTAGACTTAAATTAATTATGTATTCAGTTACTTTTTATTCAAAGGAAAAAAAAAACATTTCTAGGCAAATCACACTGTTCTATAAGCTTTGCTGGCAATTAATAAATTCCATCATACAAAATCAGCAGCTGACTTTTGCTTAACGTCCCATCTGCTTTTATTTATTAGCAAATTTGTTATTAAAAAGATGTTTCACCACAAGATTGTTGTGCTTCCATTGAACATGAATTAACTCATACATCTACCAACTGCTAAATTGTTTTAAGCATTAATCTAACAAAATACGAAGAAAAAAAAACACCAGTGTAGTAAGAAAAATAAACTTAATTCAACACATATTTTCTAAAAATAATTAGTTTTAGAAAAGATTAGAACTGTTTAATAGAAAAAGAGAAAAATGCAAATTAATGACCTGTCTCTGCTGTAACTATAAATAAAACTAGCAAAAGGCCAAACACAAAATGCGAGTATCCCTCTCCATCCAGTGCATTTCCAGGGTTGTTTTTATTGCTCATGTACTCCGGTATTGTTCGGTGCCACCTATTGTTGGGGACTGAGGAGAGTCGCAATTACACATGAAGCACTTTGGGCATGTAAACAGAGGAAAGTGCCACCCAAATGCAATGATTCATTCATCTACTCGTCGTATTCCCAGATCCTCCAGGCCGCGTGATTGCTGAAACTCTGCAGTATGAACGTAAATGCCCCAGAGAACACCAAACTGAATTGCATACAGAAATGTGTCATGGCCTTATCCAGAAACAAATAGCCATCCTTTTACATCCAGTGAATACACGGCCTCCCAGCGCTCTAGCCGTCTCACTTCCTGATGCATTCTCGCATATTGTTTTAAAGGACAATCAGGGAGTAAAATGTAATCAAGCAGAAATAGTCCCTGTCTGGCAGGTGAGCAACCAAAGCCAAACATGATGAGTTTCTTCAGAGAGCGAATGTGACACCACACAATATACCAATCATCTGGATGCAGGCAGTTATAGCCACCCATCTATACCTGACGACTGGAGA
This sequence comes from Labeo calbasu, assembly GCA_019740295.1. Classification (NCBI taxonomy): domain Eukaryota; kingdom Metazoa; phylum Chordata; class Actinopteri; order Cypriniformes; family Cyprinidae; genus Labeo; species Labeo calbasu. The sequence goes on from JAHKKF010518184.1 coordinate 12,690, forward strand.
TGACATCGCTTTCTCATCACCTGCCATTAAAAAAAAAATGTTCAACTTTGGGATGCAAAATGGCACTTTCTTTGTATAGGTTTAATGCAAACTCAAGAATTCATCATGACAACTGCTCAGTACCATTTCATGAGGAACCATTGCTTTCTATGGAAACATGTTGCAACTTGGGTTCTAAAAGGTACACACAAGGTAAACCTGTTTGAAAATAGTCATTAATTTGCAAACTAATAGCACAGAAATTACACATTTAACCTTTAACACAAGTTCACTGACAACATCAACAAAGCTTACTGGGTGAAAACTGGGCCCAGTCAAATAACGGCATATGGAATGTCTAATGGTAAGATTAAAAGGCGGGAAAGTTTGCAACACAGCTAAGTAATCACTGTTCTTGATGCTAAAAATATTATTTTAATTTGGGTTCTTTTGTAAAAATAAATAAATAAATAAATAAATAACATGAAAATGATTAATAAAGATCGATAATAATAATAATAATAAATTTGTAGTAGCAGTAGCACTATTAAATTATTACATAATATAAATACACAATAACAAATAAAATATATTATTACATTATCGTTATTAATGATACATTTTTATTATTTCATAAAGATTTGTAGGCAGCTGCAAATTTTAATCTTAATAAATAAATTAACTCTAACAGAGTTACTAGTGAAAATGCAGAATTTTGCTTTTAATACAAATATTTAATTACAGAATTGCATCATCATTGTAACATTTTAGTTGACAGTTTATTTATTTATTTATTCATACTAAATCATAAAAACAAGGGGACTTTAAAAGCCAGATTTTCATTGTCATATCAGACATTTAGAATTCACTGTATGTTTTTATTTCGTTTCACATTTATTCTAGGACGATGTTACGGAATCAGACCCTGCTGTTATGAGGCCACAAAGCCCTAGTAAGGAATCTGTGATACAATCTCACCCTCAGCTATTATTTATTGAATAGCTTTAGTATGTTATCAAACAGCTAATATCTCTCACAAAAACAAAGTCAGGGGTCAGATAAACATATGGTACAGATGTAGTAAAAGGATAAACTGAGCCCTTACAAATCACTTAAAGCGTGTGTGAAATGCTAATCTGTAGGCAATGTAAACAACAAAAAAAAATTGTTCTGCCTACTGCAAAACATTGGTAAACTAATATGACCTACAGTATAAAAATGCATATAGTATGTAATGCAGGATGACATATGCTTAGAGCAAAACAGAAACATATCTCCTAACCTGATTTTAAAGTTAGTAAACTTTATACTAGTCTCAGATCTCTCACGGCTGAATCTGTTTTTTCATACTGTGGGATCTGTTAAACAAACAGCACTAAAGAAGACACCTATCAAAACAAGTGTTCATTAATAATAACTCAACCTAACTTTTCATGAGAGGCTTTACCCACAATCCACTTCTTGACATTCCCTGAAGTTACCACTTCACGGAGAAGCAAGGTGGAAATGTTATTATTCCCATCGAGAAACAGAGAATAAACTTAAACAGCAAAAATTATGGCTGCATCACTATTCAGAGGGGATTTTCCATTTAAAAGCTTGCATAATAAATTGAACAAATGTAATCTAAAATAAGTCTAATTAAATATAAACAAACTGTTTTTACTTTACTATAGCCCATTTGAGATTAGGATGCCTTTTAGTAAATGACAGACATTGAAAAGAAAAGCCTGATATCTATATCACATTGTTGATTACACCTAATTGTCATATCCTAACTGTTAAGAAAAAAAAAAAAAAACTGAGATCTTAACATGTCAAAAGCTCAATGTCAAATGTGATTAATCTCAAAAACTGCAATCAAAAAGCAAAATGAATAAACTCTTTTTTTTCCATCAAATTTTAGCAAAACTAAAGATCTGTGCCACATTTATTATCTCAATACTATTGCTGTTTGACAGCAATGTACTATTTTCTTCTATTACCAAAATGTAATATTGTTTCTGAGAAACAGAGACAAATTTTACTCAAAATCAACATGAAGCAAAATACTTTGGAGTGAAACATCATATCTAATGAGAAAAGTATATGACAGAGCATCACTGATTGGATGATGAAACTTGGCTAGGTTGAAGGGAAGGCGCTGAAACAATACAGTCTCATGGCAATTCATAACTATTTTACATTTTGGCGAACTGGTGTCTGATTTGTAAAATTTGCAATTGAATTTGCAAATGTATGACTTTATTTGTACATTTCCGTACAATCTACTTACACCCCAATGACAGTAACATTTAGGGGTGGACCTTCATGGATACTTTCTTTTAAAAACTGCATATCTTTGTACAATTCACCTCATACAATAGTTACACTTTCCAAAAGATCGGGTTGGGCTTGGTGACATCATCTGAAAAGGAAAGTCGTTTCAGAGACAGTGCAAGTTAGCAGGCCTACAATTTGATGACAGATTGGGAAGACTAATGAGTAATTCATAATAAGATAAAAAAAAATGTGTATACGAAAGTAAATAGGGTCAATGTTGATTTCATGTTGACTTTAAATAAACCATAAATGAAAACCAAAAGACCAACTTCTGAGCAATAATATTCTCCTCAGGGAACGATCACAAAAATGACTAAATCCCCAAGAGCTACACGCTAAACACATTAAAATTCAAGTCTAATTGGAGAGACTCTAAAGCAGGTCCTCTGCTGTAGTGCAGAAATACCGTAGTATGTGGGTGAAGGAAACAACCAGTGACATACTTAGGAGAGGATTGAGGAACTGCTGGAGCAGTTGGTGAACTGGAGATGTGCTCCAGGCCCTGGCCGCTGCTCCGTATGCTGTTTTAGGCTCACTGATTATTTACTCAGAAAAATAACAACGTCTTATGCAATCACACTGCCCCACATTTAAAAACAGAAAGAGCATAGCAAAAATGCAGAGTTAATAGTATGCAAATGAACAAGAACATTAAAAAGGAACATAAATCTACAGTACTTGTGGGTTTTCTTACAAATCCAGTGCGTAGGATCCATTTGTCTCTCCTTTCCTCTGGTGTTTGAATTGATATTATACATAAACGTGTAGTTACTGTCAAGTAGCCGATACAGAACATAAAAAACACCAATACAAAGTGAGATATTCCCGAGTAGACAACACTGCAACGCCCTAAACTCAAGCAACACGATAATCTGCATGACAAGAGAAGCGAAAATGCCGCGAAGAATGATACAATCAGCCAATCAGAACATCACATCAACGAATTCTCTGTTTACGCCGGCTTTAGCACTTCCAGCACACTGCGAAGCCTAAAAACACACAGGCCTACCTTGTATATACATCATGACATCCGTGATTCTCCTCAGACATCATATTTGTTCTTGGTTTTCCTTGTAGAACGTTAAGGATTTGTCACGGAATATCCATTATCCGGTGTTTCTCAATTTTGACAGTCTCCTCGTCCATTTTTGATTATTAATATTAATGAGATGCGTATCTCCCTGTCTAGCTTGTACTAATTTGAACAATGTCTGAAACTTTGTATTACGAGCACGTCCTGTGTTTATTTGCCCTTTTTATGATGAAAGTCTTGTTGTATTCTTCAACCATGGCTTTGTGTAAATGTAAATATCGGTCTAATGAGATTTTAATATGGGCGGGGCTACCTGACGTCGAATAAATAATAAGGAACGGTAGTTCAGTCCAATAAGATTTAAATATAGGCGGAGCTACGCTTCAGCACTAATAAGTAGCAGTACTTCGATCCAATGAAATTTTAGCATGGACTTGGGGAAATAGAAACTGATGAAATGTAGGTTAGGACAAAAACACATGATAATTAAATTTGGTTAGCACATGATAATTAAATAAAAGAAATGAGCTGATAAGAATTCTTGGAATAAAAAGGCTTAAATATAGCCACTAATCTTAGTCACTAATCACTAATCTATTTTTCTTTTTTTTACTACATCCACACAGACACATATTAAACTTAGGAAGTGTGTTTTGCAGTGTTTTATTTATTTATTTATTTTTTAAGTTCAATTTCAATATATTTGCTCCATTAGCAGCAACAAAAATGGTAAAAAGTATTTTTACCACTAAGGATTCACAACACATTCCAACTTCTTAAGTGTGCATAACATCACTATAGAATGGGTCCATCTTGCCTACTGTCTGTCCTCACAGCCTGAAGTGAAATCGTGACCATATGGATCATTTTAACGATTTGATTGTGAATGTTAGCCAGGGCAACATTTAATCTCATCTGGCACTCATATTCTCCAAAACAACATACCTAAATATAGTACTTGGGATGACACCCACTTAGTATATGGGGTCATAATCTATGAGATGTGATTGGTTCAGAAGTGCATGAAATAATAAAAAGAGTTTGTGGGCGGTTGTAAAATTAATAAGGGACAATGTGCATTACAGAAGGTGGCGTTTGGCTCTCTGTGTAGAAATGCAACCCTCCCTACAGGTCAACAGCATTCGCTGGTTGTCACTATTATGTGATGATATTAGTGATGGGTTTACATATGGAATTTGTTTTGGTGATGAAGTATGCAAGTGCATACAATACGAATCAGGTCACGGTGCTACAAAACCAAAGCGTGGAAGCGGGCAATGCAAAATGCATCACGCACTCTTAGAACAAGATCATGAATGAGATATGAATGGCATATGCATCACTCTATGTCATTTAGATGGTATCTGAGGGAATCTAATGTGTAAGGAGGAGAGACGGAGTGAAACCCAAGGACTCAAGGTTTCAGTGGTTAGCATGGCCCTGTTTGCTTCTGCTGGTAGACATAGCATCTGGCAGCAAAAGTGAAGCAAAAGACTTTGCTTTTGATGAAGACATAGCAATAAAAAGTTGGAATGGCACTGGATGGTCAGCAGATTGCTGCTGAAAGCTTATCACTGTCTGAATCACAAACTAACAAGAAATGTTTTCTTACTGATCAAAGTCTGATTGGATTTGCAGACAGAAACTCAGCTCAAAACTTTAGTTTCAGAAGGTCGTGCATTTGCAAGTCATAAGAAATGGAAAATGTAAATGCCTTTCAATTAAAGCAAAAGTTCAAGCAAAAATGAAAATTTACACCTTGCTCACTGTTGGATATTGTTAGTGAGGGTGTGCAAAAGGCACTTTGCTTTCCAAAAGTCCACAGGACCTCCTCCTGGAAGTTCATTTTTTGCTGAGTTCTTAAATGTATTACTAAAGTGCGAGTTACATAATATGTGTCAGCATAGGTGATCTACTATCCCATTACGAGAGAATGCAATGCCTTTTTCTTGTGCACCTGGAAATCTTTCAGTTTGTTCTTTCTTTTGTGTCCTGCAGCAGAGCAGATCATTATTAAGCCAGTTATGAGTTGTTCTTTCTCCATCTCAGCATCTGTGTAGTGAGAGGGATTTGGAGAAAAGTAAATTGAATTTGGTTGGCTCCCAAAACATGCTGGTGTTTATTTGGTCCAGATGCATCCTTATAAAGGCCAGACTGCCTTGTCCATATATTTCATTGCTTGGGGGCAATTTCTTTCTTTAGTCTCCTTCTTTCTTTTTTGAGATACTGTTTTATAACTCTCACAGATACTCTTCCTATTCTAGTTGAATCTCTGCACACACCTCTTAACCCCACAGGCTAACCTTATACTAGATGTGTGCAGGCAAATGGCTGATATTGAATAATCTCGAAGCAATATATTTGCACATAAACACAGGAAAATTGTCAATGCAGAAAGATGGAATGTATTTTTAGCCAATGCATAACTACATCACAGGGAGGGATATTGGATTGTCTTTCCCTCTCTTGTACATTGAAGTACAAAATTAAAGCTAGGCATATTAGAATATTGCATTCTTGTATTTTATTAGAAAAAATGATAACTGAAGCTCTATCCTAACCAGGTTATTTTTCACAGATATACATTGCGCTAAAGCAAGCTAAGCCAATATTCTTTCAACACTGTGATTAAAAACAGAAAGACCAAAACTGTTGTTATTGATTGATTGATTGATTGATTGATTGATGTGTTTGTTTGTTTACTTACTTACCTACCAATTCCAACTTCTGTTTGAGTTTCAACTAGACAAGATTCTACAAGAGAAAAATAAGTTTACTTGTTAAGAAAACTGCTTGATTATGCTTGCAAATTTAAGTTGAATTAGTTGAGGTTTTTGTTGTTGTTGTTGTTTTACAGAGTAATAAAATATGAAAAATATTTAGCTTTCACTACAATCTACTGGATGTTAATTAAACTGAATATGTAAACGTAATGACAGTCAAAAAGGTCAAGACCTTTTAGAGGGGGCAAAATCCCCATTTAAAAAATGCTTTTCATATCTTACGCAACTTTTTATTTTATTTTTCATTTAACATTTCTAAGAATTCTTATAAAGAAAGTGCCTTTCACGCACCAGCTTTTACCCACTTTTATATCGTAAGTATATTTTGTATCTAACATGTCTAAAAACCTTACAAAAAAGTGCCTCTCGTGCTTTTAAATTATAGTGGGATGCCTCAATGGGTATATATCCATGCAAAATATATTTGGCGGTGTGCATATATCTTTGAAAAGTGCTGCATTCAACCACTCACATAATGCTGTGAACAAAATCTTTTGCATGAAAGTTTAGACTTTTATGACAATAATGCACTTCGCTTATAGTGGCCGTGAGTTATAAGAAACTGTCTTTTTTTACACTTTATTTTTTATTTGCCAAATGAATCTGTAATTGCACGGCTGAGAAGTTTTTAAAACTGTGCAAAACTTGTGTCACATAAATTGGCTGATCGAATGGGTCCTGGTGGGTGGAATGAATTTCCTGTATGGGCTTCATTCTCTTGTCTGTAGCTGTCGAGCTTCATGTGCTAGATAGTGGGATAAAGCAAAGTGCTTTGGGAATGGGGGAGGACATTATTTTCCAGTTTTACTATTGGAAAACGAATTGTATTGCTGCAAATAAAAGCATCTGACAACTGAAAAACGTCATGTTTGTGGAAATAAACCACATATTTCATACATGCAAAGATGCACAGAACACCCTAGCAACCATATAAATGTGCTAACAACCTCTCAGAAATACATTAGCAACCCTTTATCTTCACAGTTTGAGTTGAGTGCATCTGAAAGTAGCACAAGAGTCCAAGTCATCCTAAAGGTCCACATCTCTTTATATGCAATAAAACCTTGTGGAAACATTGGGGTGAAACCAGAATATGACAGGAATGCAGAATGGGTAGGAAACCATTTTAATGAACCTTAAACTCAGGACTTACTGGGAAACTACAGTACCTCATTTCGCTTGATTTGACGCTAATGATGTACCTTACCATCCTTTTGGCTTTGAGCTTTGCTTTACGCACATTCTTTGAACAATTAGAGTCTTCAAAACCTGATCAAGACTCATACAGAGAGCCATTATAATGAATTCCAGCCCTTTATGTACCCATGCATCTCTCCAAAACTCCTAATTGCGGGATTTATCTGCCAAGAGGGCAAGGACTGATGTATTATGGGATAGCTTATTTATTCATCTGACTGTGAGATCAATGGCTGTATCTGGAAAAACATACTAGCATCTTGCTGCCTTCAAGTCATGAGGGGATGATTGTATTTATGAGAACACCATCACAATGATGTGATTTTCTTTGAGTCTAGACTTTGCAAGTCGGTGGCGCCTCAATTCCAGAATCACTGTGGAAACTGATATTGACTGTGCGGTTTAGTTTGTATGCATTTAGTGCACAAGTATAGCTTATTAGTATTTACCCGTTTAGACTTTACATGAGCTGACAGGTCTGTTTTACAAAACTACATTACCCAAAATTCTCTGTGGGGAGAAAAATCTTTGTTGTAAGTCCTCTCTTGTAATTTTATTCTAACAAAATCACTCATTGTAAATGGCTACCAAACTTGTAAGCATGAATAAGCAAATTTACAGTGTGCAATACTTTAGCCCACAATGCAAAATGCTTGACTCGACCTTCTGTTTCCAGTTAAACAATTAAACCAAAAGTAATGTCGGGCATTATTTTTCAAAATATTTTTCTTGACTTATTATTTGATCGAAGAGTTTAAAGTTAATGCATTTAAACACAGCATTCGATTGATAAGGACTCAATGCAAAGCGGTTTTCTGTTTTTATTTCCAAGATGATAACTAGACACCACTAACTGAATTTAAGCATGCATGTGATGAAGTCATGTGACAACAATAATTATTATTTAATAATTATCATTGCATAATGCGCTCTTTTTAACACTCTATTTTTAAACTCGATTTGCATTTCCTGAAGGAAAAAAGCAGTGCTTGCAAGAAAAGCAAAAGAACAATTAAAGTTTTAGGTGAGTTTACGTTTAGGCTTTGATTCTGTATAAATGAAATCCAGCGTCAGAGGTTCTTTGTTGTACATGTCTTATTTTCAGTCACTGTGCAATGTAAATGAGGCTTAAATAGTTAAATATTAGCAATAAAGCTATAACCAATCACAATGCAGTATGCAAATATTAAGATGACACAATTTCCATCGGCTTTATTTTAAATACTAAACATTAAATAGAAAATTCCTCATTTATAAAAATGGTGTTGAGACATTTTCACTCAGAAATTGTAGTTAGTAAATTAAAATTAAACACAACGACTTAAACATATACTGTAAAAAAACAAAAACAAAAACAAAGTTATAAATAAAATGATTGGTCTCAATAATCTTATTATTGGCACAAATTTGATGTGTTACTTGTCACTTGTCATTTTTGATAAAATGTATCAGAAATTTTGGAGTGAAAAAGTGAAAATTATTTTACACTAAATATGCAAATACGAAATGCTGTATATTGGTGTATGTTGATGTAAAATATATATGAAATATATTAGAAATGGAAGCAATTTCATATATGGCAGATACATGTATATCCATCCTAAAACCCATTAATAAAATGATATTATACACATAAAATTAAAGATAGACATGCATAAAAAACACATAAAGATACAAACCTGTTTGTATATATGTTGTTTTAAAAAAGTTGCATCTATAAATATTACATATAATACAGTTCAGTTCAGGCTGAATTAACTGCTATAATCACTGCTAAATTAAAAGCTAGTATTTCATTCGGACCATAGCCAATGACTCCTTCAGCATGTGTTTGTGTGTGTTTATTAGTGTGAAGAAGCGATCAAGACAGAGGAAGGACTACATACGTGTGAGTATATATGGCCCTGCACATAGCCGAGCACAGCTGAGCAACAGTTTGCTGCAGTATTGTCAGCATGCCAACATTACACTGCATAATTTATTTGCCCTGCAGATGGCCATATCCATAGCAACTAATGCTCGCACTGCTATTTACAGGTGGCAGCTGGATGCAGCGCTGATGAGATTTGGGGTTAGACGCTCTCACCAGAAGCTATTACTGAGTGAGGAACACAGGCGTACTGATCCACATGAAAAGGCATGTTTCTTTGCTTCTCTACACCTAAATTCACCACCGAGACAGGCCGCTGCGTGCAGTGCACAAAGCTGTCATGTACGTACGGCCAGAGTCCCAAAATGAAGGCAGCTGCCGTGCTGCCTCACTGCCCAGATGGTCAAATACTTTAAAGGACAATGTTTCTCTCTGAAAGGAACTTCCAAGCTACACTCTTAAAAATAAAGGTGCTTTAAAAAGTTCTTCAAGTGATGCCATAGAAGAAACATTTTTGTTTCCACAAAGAACCATTCAGTCAAAGGTTTTTTAAAGAACCATCTCTTTCTTACCTTTTTATAATCTGAAGAACCTGTTTTTGTGAAATACAAAGGTTCTTCAGATGTTTAAGGTTCTTTAAGGAACCATTTAGAAAAAAAGGTTCTTCTATGGCATTGTGAAGCACCTTTACTTTTAAGAGTGCACCAACTTGTAATTTCTAAAGCAAATTTAATTAAAGATTTTTTTAAGCTATACCAGACTGCAATGCTTAATTGTCAAAACTGAATAATAAGTTGCACACACACACAAATATAAGTTTATATATAAGTTTATTTAAATAAACAATGTAACTAGATGTAACCATACCTCCCAGTTAATTGGTTAAATTAGTTAATTAATTAATTTATTTATTTAACATTTTTTGTAATGTTATGTTTAAACATGCAAATAAGGCATTATCTAATTAAATCTGCACTAATTTGCATACATTTAAATCTGAACATAGCGAGCCACAGCCACAAATAAATAAATAAAGCAATTTCTGAGTAAAAAATTCATAAAAATGTGTTTCAGCATAGGTTCAAAATCTATTTTCATTTTGTTGATGTATTACAGTTTTCACAGAGAATTTTGATTTGAAAAAAAAAAAAAAGAAATATTATATCTGAAAAAACCTTCAGAATATAAGCAGGAAATAAAACCGTGAAGTTTGGTGCTTGTAAATGCTGCTGAAATTGTGATTTATGGCTTAGTGTTAGGGAAAAAAACTCATTCTCAGCAGCTTTCACAAACATGTATTACAACTGAAATCTATACACTGTAAAAAAACAACAACAAAAAAAAAAAAAAAACAAAAAAAACAATGGTAACACTTTATTTTACGGTTTCTTAACTAGTTGCTTATTAGTATGCATATTACTAGACTATTAGCCATTTATTAGTACTAATTAAGCACATAATAATTCTACATGACCTTATTCTACATCCCTAATCCTACCCAATACTTAAACTTAACAACTACCTTACTAACTATTAATTAGCATTAATAAGCAGCAAATTAGGAATTTATTGAGGGAAAAATCGTAGTTACTAGTGAATGTGTTCCCCATTTTAAAGTGTAAAACAATTTGTTGATTCAACTTAAACTAAGTGACAACTTAGAAACTAAGAAAACTTAAAATTTTAAGGCAGCTGGGTAACAAGCCCAGTTTTTAAGTTTAACAAACCAAATTGTTTGTTTAGTCAACTCAAATATCTGTTTTCACTTAGTACAACTTAACATTTTAAGTTGACTAAACTTATTTGAGTTGGCTGAACTTAAAATGTTAAGGCTGCAGGGTAACAAATTATTTTAAGTTCACTCAACAAATTGTGTTTTCTTTTTTTTTTTTTATGCAAAAACAGATAAAATATATTTTGAATGTTTTCTTTTCTAGTGCAGTGATAGTCTCAAGCTGCATGTTTGTAACTCAAACTGCACTTCACATCCAAAAGCACATGTGAAAAACAGCCCCGGAATAATCCTGGGATAGGATTGTTGGACATCAAAAGCAGCGAAGGTTATTAAAATGCACCAGACTGAGGCATTTTAGTAAACATGGATTTGGACGGGTCTTGATGCCTTCACACCTCCATATAGTTCCTGGAAAAGAATCATTTTTCAGGTTTAAGAGAGTTCAGTAATTCAAGGTTATATTTGTAAAGCTTAGAGTGTTTCCTATCTAGGTTGATTTTTGGCCACTTTTTGAGCCACCCTCCCAATACAAAGACCTAATTGTAGCTAGCAAAATGTGATGCCTTCTGAGATCATTTAGCTCATTCATGGATCATTTCGGCCAAAATTAGAGGAAACCACATATGTCTGTTTAAGGAAAAGAAAATACCACAATCCCTCACAATAAGCTTAGAGAAAAAAAAAGATAATTAATATATATATATATATATATATATATATATATA